>BLKR01004101.1:0-119780 GCA_011170035.1 Teleogryllus occipitalis
ACGAGTGTTGCTAAAGATTTGCATTTTGCGTTTTGGTGCTCTTCGTTCTTTGCGTTTTATCGTTCAATTTATTTATTTAGTAGTACTAGGCGTTTTTGAGTTTTATTTATTATTTTTCAATTGTTTTCTTTAGTAATAAAAATAAAGTTAATTGAAATAGTTATTGTAGTTCATTATTTGTTGTTGTTAAGTGTCCCTTTAGTATTTCTTGTTTTAAATTAATTATATTTATTATTATTTTTTCTGAATTCATTTTAATTATAACTGGAAAATAATGGATAGCCCAACAACATCCGAGTCTATACTTAATTTTGAACCTTTGAAGATAACACGTATTCAAAGTTCTCTTCAAAAGGGAATTATCAATTTATTTTGTGGACTGTGGAAGGAAGCAGTGGAAGAAAAGGTCCAAGTTACCCACTCTTGTTTAATAACGCGAGTGGCAAAATTATTACAGGTAAGATTGATTTTTCTTTACTTTTCTACATCTTATCTTTTAAAACTTACAAGTGTAATTTTCTTAATTAAAATTGGGATGAGTATAGTTGTTAATTATCTTTACCATTACTCATGTATTAATCGTAATAAATCTAATTTTCTTTGTTTCAAGACGTTGTGTGTTTACAGGTGGGTGTAAAGTCAGTTGATAGTATTATCAACAAATATAAAAAACAAGAAGCTCTGACCACACCCAAAAAGACCCGTAAATGATCCCGTCCAATCACAGATATTGACAATTTCACTAAGGATGCAATTGCCAATAAATTTTATTGTAGTTTGAATTCAGGTAATCAATTAGACTTTTTAATTAGTTTGTTAGTATACAGTTTTATTAATATAAACAATGATCATTTTGTGTTGTTTTATGTATTATTTAACAAGTACCAAGGATTATATTTTATGTAGGTTGTGGTATTTCTATACACAGAGATTGTGGGAGATGAAACGTTAAATTTTGAAGGCTCTCAGACCTCCCTAAAGCGAATAGTGAAGAACATGGGTTTTACTTAGGGAAAGGGAGACAGGTATGCCCATGTGAGAGAGAATGAAATTATAATTTTTAAAAGAGAGGAACTTCCTGAGGAATTACTATAGAAATACAAACTCCAACACACCAAAGGCAGTAATTAATTATTATTATTATTATTATTATTATTATTATTATTATTATTATTATTATTAATAGGGAGTGCATATCTATGATTTTGCATATTTTTGTCTATTGCTTCAGGGCATAGCTAAATGAAATTCCTTGACATGTGGTTAGAATTGGATGCTATGTAGATTAATATGTTAGTGCAATTTGGCAAATTTTTCCTGTTGGTGCATATTCATATAATAATAAGAGAATATTTTTATGCTCCTATATTTATTTTGTTTAAAGAGAGACTTATCTCTAAACCATTCCTTGTTGTCATAGAATCTATTTATTTGGGAGCAGTCATTGATTAGAAAAAGCTTGTCACACTTTGTGTTTTTTCTTTTCTATAGACAATAAAATACTTGTGCAAATGTAGGATATTTCTTGATATATTTTTTATACCAAGCAGAAAAAATGAAACAAGACAAACAATGTCCTTAATGAAGGTGCATAATTACTTCAATTATTTCTCCTGAGAAGTGAGCTAGGTTATATTATGTTTGCACAAAAATACATCTTTTCATTCCAAGTATCACATGAAATGAAATATTGTTATTTTTAATTGCATATTTCAGAATTTTTAGGTCATAGATGCATATTTCAAGATTTTTAGGACATAAAAATCATCTCTCTAATTATTATAATTCTTAGTTTTCACAGGTGTACTTGTCTTGTATATCTAAATGTATTTGTAAATAGTCTTGTCAACATTGTTTCAGTTTTTTGTAGCTTGTTTGTAACCTTATTTGATTAGTAGCATTTGTGACATTACTTGTAATACTGGTTTTGGGCAAGTAGCACCGCATCTCTCTCTAAATTCCACATGCATTTTGAATTTCCTTGGCACAATACTCTAATTTTAATGTTGAAAATAACCGTTGTCTTACCTTGAATTTTTTCACAGCAAGAATGTGTATTTAACTGGCAATAAATAAACAATATATTAATCTTGTACTGCTTGGCTGCCTATTGGGAATTATTTGGCATGAATTTGTAATGGAAACTGAAGTATAATATACTTTTGATTTGAATTATTTAACAAGCAATGAGAGGGTTTACTGTGTAATAACTGCATGTTCAGGGAGAAGCTTATAGTAATGTAGTCACAATAAGAGAGTAGATTCAATATTATTGTGCAACTATATATTTAATGTGCCATTTATATTGATTGTGTGCATTCCTGTTTAAATAAACATCTTTAAAAAAATCAAAAAGTCATATTTATTACCATTTATCCCAATCTTATGAATCTCACCCCATTGAAATGGTGAAAAAATGGGTAGAGAGACTGTCTCTGGTAACAATGGATAAGTTATTGAAGACTTACTTATACTAATGATGATTTTCATTATTTTTTTTTGAACTTATTTTTAAAAGCTAATGAATAATTGAACAAATAAATCAAATGGATGCATTTGCATTGATATTGACATAACTGGACTGTTAGGAACAATTCATTAGATCACTTAAAAACTACCATGTATATCACGTTAATTAACTTCAATAATTGTCGTATTTATTTGCGTTAATTAAACTCATTACTACCAGTTCAAAACGTGAAGGAACTGTTGACACACATCTCAAAAGCATTAATAACATAGAAGTATGACCGCAGATAACTTTTGAGGTTGTATTTTTCATTTGCACTTGACACTTTAACACTTCTTAAGCTTGCAATAGTTGATAATTCTTACTTAATAATTATTCACAGAGTTAATATTCGTTTATAGGTGAACATCTCTTTTTAATTCTACCGAAAAACGAATCATGTATTATTGAACAGTGGACAAGACTTGAGACCGCGCGAGGATTGTGAATGACAACAAACAAAACAAAAGCGAGAGACTTGATCAGAGTTATAGTTTCATAAGTTGGCTATTCCGACAGGAAATCTTTCAAGCTGCCATATTGCGAATTTAGTGCGGCCTAATACACGGCCTGGAGTATACATCACGGCAGTGAAGTGCTGTCAACTTGATCGACAGAAAACTCAGCGTAATAGCGCGTCTTGAACTACATAACAATGAGAAACAAAGCAAGGTTTTTAAAATTCTGAAGAAATAATTAATAGTTGTAGAAACTATTGAGCAACAAGAAGGAGCATTGTACGCACAGGTTGTTAGAAAGAGTGAGCGAAAATTGAGAAGTCCGCATTGTAAAAGACGAAATTAGGCAACACTGCAAACTAAGCCGTGACGTTCCGAGTGGAGCTCGTATTTTCTACCGGGTCATGCTGTGCCGAGCTGAGCCAGAACTAGGGAGCTGGAGGAACAATAAAACGTGCGCGCAGAGTACACGTTTTGGGGTGCCCTGGTAGCGAAAAAGTGTTATTTCCAAAACGCCCGCCCATCCGTCCATCTGAGAGCACCACTAGCGTCTAAACCATGCAAAGGATTTTTATTTATTTATTTAGTCAAAAACAGTAAAAAAACTGTATGTGATATGTGAGGGAGAAAATAATCTGCGCACGCTTTCTTGAGTTTCAGAATTCTTTCCTAACGATTTAACTATTAATAGTTGAAAGATGAAAAAAATAGTAATAATAATAATAATAAATTTAAAAAAGCGAGAGATTAACATTTCAAAAACTAGATATTTTCGTTTCCGAGTTATAGAAAACTTATTTGTAACGGTCAACGAACTGCAGTTTAGATTTTGCTATATTGCTAACAAAATAGAAACTTACTCTAAGCTCTACTACCATAACAAGCAAAAGGAAAGCTCAACAAAACGTGCGCATAGTGAATCTGCATTTTCGCTCAGAAGCAAATAAAGGGACCATCTCAGCAATTGCTCAATGGATCAAGAAAACTGGACAAAAAACCCGATCAAGATGGGGGTCTCATTGACCCTGAAGCTGAAGTATATCACTTGTTAAGGCTTTTAAGTCTTTTTTAAAAATTATACAATACAAATGTAAACTAATTCATGAAAAATTCTTAACGATCCATTGATGAAATATTGGAAGGCAGGTTAACGGAGCTTGGTCATAAGTAAACACGAACTATAAGTTAGTTGTTTGCCGACGTTTCGGAAAATTTATTTCCATCCACAGGGCTAAATAAAATGAGAAAAGAAACAACACACATTTACTATAATACTACCAAAAAAACCACGTGTCATATAACAACAATCCTGACTGCATTTACAATATCTTGTACAAAACACGTTACAGACCTTGCAACCAAAACATGAAAACATAATTAATACATGTGCTGAATGCTCCTCCATTTCAGACGGGGAGAGAGAGACGCATAATCCTCCACACCACACCAACACACGCCATACGATACTAGTAGAGTGTTGTGCGATGAGCCGAGAATTATATAAGTTGTGCTTGAGTGAGGTACACACTAGCTTCCGGTGCGAGTCTATAGTCTATTGTAATGTGAATACATAATGTCTGGTGTGGTTGTTTTTTTTTTTTTTTGTTGATACTTGAGATAGATCTATTAATTACAATAAAATGTTTATTTATTGCCAAAATCTTCCATGTAATATTAATTATATTTTATTTTTTCCTTGTATTGTGACAACATACCAAGGAACCGAATATGACCATACAATCAAAATTACAAAACTCATTTAAACATTAATTACAGGAATATCACCATAAATTGATCAATAGGTATAAATTTATACATTTTTTCCTCTCCATTAAACCATTTACAAGTACATAAATGACAATAAATTTTATTAATATGAATTTTAAACTATTGTGTAACTTAATAATAATAATAATAATAATAATAATAATAATAATAATAATAATAATAATAATAATAATAATAATGAATACAATTGAAGTAAACACAGTAATTACAATAATAATTCTATTGAAATAACCTAAAATTACTCTCTAAAAACAATAAAATATTACACTTGATTATTTAAATGGAAATTGGTCAAAAAACTTATGTAGTGAGAACAAAGGTAAAGAACATAAACCGAATAATGAGGTATGGGCGTGGTGTTTACTTATCACCAAGCCCCGTTAACTTGCCTTCCAGTAAACTAATTCATTACACTATATCATTTTTTTATTTAACTATACATTATTTTTCTTTTAGACAATCAGTATAGTCTTTAATTGTCTAGAAACAGTTATGCAGCAGAAAAGATTTTATTTTTAACTTACATTTGTGTACAAATTTTAATTGTATAATTTCATCTGGCATTACGTTATAAAGTAACGTAGATGTATTGTATGTGGATTATTTGCTGTTGATACTGACACTTGATGAACGTCATTTCTACATCGTATGTTGTAACTATAAATATCAGAATTACATGAAAATATGTTCCCACCATTAAGTCAGTTTTGACAAATACTGCAGATTCGTAAATAAATAGGCAAGGTAATGGTAAGATTCCAAACTCAATGAAAAGAGGCTTGCACGGATCACGTGGATGGCATTTTTTCATTATTCGGATAATTTTCTTTTGCAATCTAAATGTCTGGGCACTAAAGGATGAGCTTCCCTAGAATATTATGCCATATCTCAGGCGGGAATGTATATTTGCAAAATACAACGAGCTCCATGTAGGCTGAGAGAATTTGAAAGAATTCTGAATGCGTAACATAGTGAGCAGAACGTGTAGCGTTTAATTCTGATATATATACATTCCATTTGAGGTTTGACTGAATTGAGAGACCTAGAAATTTTATTACCTTAACATCAGTTAATTACATATTGTTCATTTACAATGGAGCATACGATTGCCGATTTGAAATTCAAAAATGCATTGAAACCGTTTTTCCTTCGTTCACTATTCATTTGTTATTACAGAACCAAATTAAAACGTCTGAAAATTACTATTTATTGTTTCTTTTTTGCAAAGAACATTCGTGTCATCGGCAAACAGTTCTTCCATTTTTAATACACGATGGCACATCGTTTACGTACAACATAAAGAGGATAGAACCTAAGACCAAACCTTGTGGGATCCCATGTTCAATTGGCAAAGAATTGGAAAGATAAGTAATTAATGTCCTTTCGTGCCAGTACGGTATTCCTATTCTTTGAGATCAATGTGTAAGGTACGAGGTTATCCAATCTAGGGCAATACCACGAATTCCATTAGAAGGTAATTTTGAAAGCAAGATGTTAATAGCGTCAAAAGCTTACGAAAAAACTAAAAATATCCCAATGGGTTCTTCATTTTGGTCCCTTGATGAAGCAACATCTTTAAGAAAAGAAAAAAATGGCAGTTTCCGTAGATTTTGATTTTCTAAAACCGTGTTGTGAGTCTGAAAACGCTTCTTTTTTCCATTCGCGTATAGAATAGCCTCTCTAATATTTTTGAAAAAACTGAAAAAAGAGACATTGGTCATTTTTGTTTTTGTTGGCCCTTTTTTAAAAAGTGGTTTACTTTTTGCTGTTGTGCAAATATCTGGAAATATTCCTGTGCACAAGGAAGCATTGAAAATGTGAGTTATTGGCAGGTGCACACGTTTTTAATAAACAATCCGGAAATTCATCTAAACCAGATGAAAATTTATTTTTTAGTTTACTGCCTATTCTGAGGATTTCGTTGGAAGAAGTTTCGGAAATAAACATGGTGGCGAAATATTTTTGAGATGCATATGATGTTGAATTTTGTAGTCGTGTAGTGTGTAATTGTGTAGGGTAGAATTTTGTAGTAGATGTTGTCCCTTCGTGAGATCAACTGCAATTCTATAAATGTGTTGGTTGAAGAAATTCGCAACTTTTTTTGGATTACTTGTTTCGCTTTCATTATTTCACATCATTCTCTACGAAATATCGTGATGACGTGGTCGTATTTTTTACGATATTCCACATTGCTTTAGTTTTGTTTCTAGCATTCAAAATATCTTCATTATTTTTCATTATTATTATTTATTATTATTATTATTATTATTATTATTATTATATTTTTTCAATGTCTTCCTACCTTCTCGTTTCAGGATTTTTTTCGGCGTCTTCCTACAATTATAATTTTGCAAATAGTGTTTTTAAATGAAATGTGTTCATGAAAAACATATCTTCAAATAAGGGCATGTTGAATTTTTCGAAAATATAAGTTATATTTTAGTAATTTGGCTTCACAGACGCCCGATTCGAATTTGCTGCGCTTCGTGAATATAATTTGAGAAGTGTCTGTTGCTATTGTTATAAAAGAAAGTAGATTGAAGGAAGGTAACAAATTTAACCTAGAACTAACACTTCTTTTCTTCAATAAATTTTGATCGCTGATTATGTTTTATTATGATTATATTGTAACTCCGACGGTTGGTCGCACCTACCTGGGCTCGTGTTGCCGGCTACCTCAGGAAGCGAGTAGAGCCTGAAATTTAGATGGTGGACGGACGTGGCTACGTGATAGAGGTCAATTGAAAGAAAATTTAAAGAAAAAAATAAATTTAATGAGAAATTTAAAAAATAGAAAAATTAGTTGAAATAATTTGTTATAATTATCTGAGCTTAGTTTCAAACCCTTGCTTTTTATCATGTAGTCTTAAAACTAATACAATTAAATCTTATGATTATTGTTTGGAACAAATAAAGGAAAAATTAAAAGCTTACAAAATTACAAGAAAAAGGCCAATGCGCGGCCAGCTTCTTCTGAATATTGAATATAGTCCAGGTAAGCCTAAAAGGCGTGATAAACGTTCGTTTTGTTTGTCGGAGCTCGACAAATAACGAAAATCACCATGTGCGGCAGAGGAACTCGCTGGGGTGGACGGCCTCCAAACAAGCAAAACAGCTGGGCTCCTTTTCTTCTGGACAGCACGTCCCTTGGGTGACGGAGAAGGGTTTCTTCTCGTAGCCTGCTTCCCATTCAGGAGAGCAAAACCAACAGCGACATCAGCTGTGACGTCTGCGGCAGAAGGGACGACGTTATCGGTGACGACAGTTTATAAGTCCGCACGTCAGAATAAAACATGATACTCGTCGGGAGAATTATCACCGACTTCACTAATTATCGTGGTCGCGTAACTTGCGACACTTGGCGCGGGTGTAAACGAGTAGAGATAAAAAAGAATAACAAAATTGAATAAAGTTCCTTTTCATCTACCTAACACTCGGTGTGTTAAAAACACCTCTGCGCTTTTATCGCGCTACCCTAGCGCCCACACACTTCTGCCTCACACGGCTCTGTGCGGCCCTTCCGTCCGGCGACCTGAACGCTTCTGACCTGCACGACTCTAGCGCCTCCGCGCTTCTGATTATCCTCCTCTCTTCACGGCGCCAACACACTTCTTCCCCCCCCCCATTTACACGAATGTTCTAGAACTTTCTGCTGAATTTTTAGAAAGCGTGACGTTACTGGGCGAAAGTTACTACGCCGTACATGATTTTACACCAATCAGATTACGCGTTTCTCAGTTAATTTTGATGGAATTTTCCAGAGACAGCCGAAAGTGCTCTTTCTCGCTCACTTCCTATAAACAAACCTGGGCGGTCTTCTGAAATTCCTCCGAGCAGCGTGGTCGATGGTCCCCTGGGGAGATCCCAAGGCGCGTGTGTCAAACATTGCGCCCCCTCGCTCGTCCAAGGCGACGCCAATAAGTCGCGTTTGCAGCTGCGCGGAACTAATCGAACCTTTCACTGCCTACGGGAGGCGCACCCGGTCGCAACACACACACTGCCGAGAAGTTATTACAAAATAAATGTGTTTATTTCCGAATCTGATATTTGGTTACGTCACAATATTATATTATGAGTATACAATGATTATGTATGTTTCATTTGTAAAAATTAGAAATTACTACTGTTTCTGGCTATCGAAATAAGTTCCACCATACACCATAGGTTTTGGATTATATTTCTAATACTTTACATGAAAGAAACTAGTGGTGCTAAATCAGCACTTACTTTCTCGCCTTAAGTTATAGTTATGTAATACTACTTATACCACAATTTCTCTCCGAATTAACAAATCCGTCATCATTCTTGGTAAAACGTATTGCCAGGATTGAGCAAAATCCTTGAAATTTAGTGTTTAAATATTTCGCAAAAATACTTTATAAATATTTAAATACATACACAAAACACATTAGGACTTGATGTAAATACATACGAATTTAACCTACTTCAAATACTCAAAATACTGTAATTATATAATAATTTTGTACTGTTTTTATTGGAACAATTATATTGTAATTATCAATTACAGTGAATGGACTGTCTTACAAATAACAATAACTATTGTAATATATTGTAACAACATGTATAAATATTTTCAAATATAAAATGATATTAAAAATATGTTTAACACGAAATGGAATTTCCTTTTAAAACGAATTTTCAAACAAGTCATGAGATTATAAACCTCTAGTTGGCGAATGTACAAAACTTGCAAAGGAAAACAGTCATTCAACTGGAATGAATGTACATAAACTACTGATATAAGGAATAAACGCTTTTTTATTGCTGGATAATGGTCCAGCATTTTAAACTATTTATATTTATGATTTAAGAATTAAGAGAATCCAAATTCAACAGCGGAAAGGAGCATTTATTTTTGTTTCAATGATGTGCATTAACTAGAGGAATAAAAGAAAAGAAAAAAGGATACCATCCTCGTTATAAGCTATCATCTTCTTCGCCTGTATCTGAAGTATTTTAAGTATTTCTTTTTTTAAATACGCCGACTTTATGTATTTAAATACATCTTTAAAATGCATCCCCAAAAACTCAAAATACAGTTTTTCAAACAACAAAATGTATTTAAAATACGTATTTCAAATACAAGTATTTAAATACTGCCCAACCCTGCTCATTACAAATCATACGACATTTGGGACCAAAACTAATTATTTCCAAGCAAATATCAACACAAATTTGACAATTAAAAGTGCTTTTCATAAATTTTCTTTTCATCACTCTCCACATCTCCCAGCGCCTCCATATTCAACCTTGGACGTACTGCAGAACCGAACTTACGTATTTTTATATGTCAAAAAACAGTTAAAACTGCGTATGACGTGCTATGGGGAGAAGTGATTTCTGTGCACATTTTCAAAATTCTGTGATCTCTACACTAAGTCTTATACTACTTGAATTTTGGAAAACAAAGCTCTCATGTAATAAAATCTATTTTCAAGGATAAATAAGCAATCAATTTTGGGCTCTTATCCATGTTGTCCTTCAGAATAACACTTCCTGCCGCGACAACATGGAAACGATAATTTGAATAATTGTATTTCCCACTGAAATCTACAAAACGTGCACAGAAAATGAAGTTACAGTTATGTCCAGAAGCAACACAAGGGGCCATCTCAGCATTTGCTCAATGGATCAGGGAAACGACGAAAAACCTGATCGAGATGGGGGTCACTGACCCGGAGGCTGCTGTACAATACTTGTTACAGGTTGTTTATACACATTTAGACAGTCCAAATGGTAAATAATGCATTAAATATCACTGTTAAAATTAATGTTACTTTCCTTGTGATGCTCAGTATAGTCTCTAATTGTATAGAAACAGTTATGCAGCAGAAACGATTTCACTTTGGATTTAAACATTTCTATCGAATTTAATTGTTTAATGTCATTTGGCAGGGTTTGTAAAATAATGCACATGTATTGTACGTGAATTTTTTGTAATGAGCTGTTTATACTGTCACCTGATGAATGTGATTTCTACGTCGAGTGTTATAGTAATAGACTTCGGCATTTTCTGAAAATATATTCCCGCCCTTAAGCAAGTCATTTTTGACAAAAACCACTGAGTCGTAAATCAACAAACAAGGTAAAGGTAAAATTCCTAGATTAATGAAGAGAGGCTTACAAGAATCAGGTGGGTGGGATTTGGTTATTATTCGAACAATTCTTATTTGTAATCTAAATGTCTGGGAGCTATAAGATATATTTCCACTAAATATTATGCCATATCTCAGGCGGGAATGAACATTCGCGAAATATACACAATGAGTAGTATGAAGGCTGACTGAATTTGCAAGAATTCTGAATGCGCAACATAGTGAACTTAATTTTGTGTTTAATTCATTTAAATGGACTTTCCATTTACGGTTTGACTGAATTGAGAGATCTAAAAAGTTTGTTTCCTTAACATCAGTCAATGGTACACCGTTCATTTTCAATGGAGCACAGAATTGTTTGTTTGAAACGGAAAACTGCATTAAAACCGTTTTCTTTTCGTTTACTATTAATTTATTTCGGAACCAATTTGAAACATCTGATATTGTACTATTAACGGTTCCCTTATTGCAAAGAATGTTCGTATCATCTGCAAAGAGAACCGTTCTTCCGTTTCGAATCGTCGAAGTCATATCGTTTACGTAAAGTAGGAACAGAATAGGGCCTAAAATCGATCCTTGAGGAGCTCCACGTGCAATGGGCAAAGAGTCGGAAAGGTGCGTACGTAATGTTCCATCATTCCAGTAAGGTATTTCCACTCTCTGAGATTGTTGTTTAAGGTACGAACATAACCTATCTTGAGCAATGCCACGGATTCCATATGAAGGTAATTTTGAAAGTAAAATGTCATGATCAATGACGTCAAAAGCTTTTGAGAGATCTAAAAATAATCCAATAGGTGCCTCGTTTTAATCCAATGATGAGGCGACATCTTTAAGAAAAGAAAATATGACTGTTTCCGTAGATTTTGATTTTGTAAATCCATGTTGGCAATCTGAACACGCGTCGTATTTACTGAGAAAGGTTTCCATGCGTACGTAAAAACGTTTCTCTAATATTTTTGAAAAAAACTGATAGAAGTGAAATGGGCCGATAATTTTGAATTTAATTTTTGTTGGCTTTGTTGAAGAGCGGCTTAATTTTAGCTGTTTTGAAAATATCTGGAAACATTCCGGTGCATAAGGATGCATTAATATATGAGTTAACGGGTGTAAAATGGCAATCGCACAGATCTTTAACAAAGAATCCGGGAATTCATCTAAACCGGCCGAATATTTATCTTTTAGTTAACCGATTATTTTGAGGTGTTCATAGGAAGAAGTTTCGGAAACAAACATTCTGTCTAAAATTTTGGGGGAAATGTCTGTTATTGAATTTTGTGGCTGAAAACGCTTAGTGATATCGGCAGCAATTCTCGAAAAGTATTGGTTAAAGAGAGTAGCTACTGTTGCCGGATCATTCACATTTATATCGTAATATTTAAAAACAACATTCTCTACTTATAGAGAGTTTCTAGTTGATTTGGTCGCATTTTTTATTATATTCTACATTGTTTTGTTTTGTTATTTGAGTTCAAATTATTCTGGTCGTTTCATGATTTTAGCCTGACTTATGACTTTTCTTAACAATGATTTGTATTTTGGAAAGTAGATAAGGAAATCTTGATTACGTGAAATACGTTATGACGCTTAGAAATGAAAGAAAGAATTCGCTTGTTTTTACAAGATGTCCTAATCCCTTGTGTTACCCAAGAATTGCTTTGCCGTGAAATATTTAATTTCCTTTTTTGAGGAGGAAAGCAAGTGTTAAAATGAAATGAAAGAGTTGAAAAAAAAGAACTATATTTGTCATTTGTATCAACAGTATTATAAACCGCTTCCCATGACTCCTGCATCAAGTAATCAATGAATAATTTTATTTTATTTTACTGTTTGTAAACAATCTAGGACTACTTGCTGAAAGAATCATGGGAGGCAGTTTATAACGCTATTGACACAAATGAAAAATATAATTTATTTTTCTCAAAGCTTTCATTTCTCTTTAACGCATGCTTTCCTATTAAAAAGAGAAAATTAAACATTTCACGAAAAAGTAATACTTGGATCACAAAAGGAATTAGAACATCGTGTAAAAATAAACGTACTCTCTACTTTATTTCTAAACGTCATGACGTATCTCAAGATTTCCTTATCTACTTTAAAAAATACAAAACATTGTTACGAAAAGTCATAAGGCAGGCTAAAATCATGAAAAACGATCAGGATATTTTGAACTCAAATAATAAAACAAAAGCAATGTGGAATATAATAAACAATACTACCAAATCAACTAGAAAACCCGTAGAGAATGTTGTTTTAAAATATAACGATATAAATGTGAACGATCCGGCAACAGTGGCTAATCTCTTTAACCAATACTTTTCGAGAATTGCTGCCGATCTCACTAAGGGTTTTCAGCCACAAAATTCAAAAACAGACAGTTCACCCAAAATTTTAGACACAATGTTCGTTTCCGAAACTTCTTCCTATGAAATTCTCAAAATAATCGGTAAACTAAAAAATAAATATTCGTCCGGTTTAGATGAATTCCCGGATTCTTTGTTAAAGACTTGTGCGTATGCCATTATACACCCGTTAACTCACATATTTAATGCATCTTTATGCACTGGAACGTTTCCAGATATTTTCAAAACAGCTAAAATTAAGCCGCTTTTCAAAAAAGGCAACAAAAATGAAATTCAAAATTATCGGCCCATTTCTCTTCTATCAGTTTTTCAAAAATATTAGAGAGACTTTTTTACGTACGAATGGAAACCTTTCTCACTAAACACGACGCGCTTTCAGATTGCCAACATGGATTTAGAAAATCAAAATCAACGGAAACAGCTATATTTTCTTTTCTTAAAGATGTCGCCTCATCATTGCATCAAAACGAGGCACCTATTGGATTATTTTTAGATCTCTCAAAAGCTTTTGACGTCATTGATCATGACATTTTACTTTCAAAATTACCTTCATATGGAATCCGTGGCATTGCTCAAGATAGGTTATGTTCGTACCTTAAACAACAATCTCAGAGAGTGGAAATACCTTACTGGAATGATGGAACATTACGTACGCACCTTTCCGACTCTTTGCCCATTGCACGTGGAGCTCCTCAAGGATCGATTTTAGGCCCTATTCTGTTCCTACTTTACGTAAACGATATGACTTCGACGATTCGAAACGGAAGAACGGTTCTCTTTGCAGATGATACGAACATTCTTTGCAATAAAGAAACCGTAAATAGTACAATATCAGATGTTTCAAATTGGTTCCGAAATAACAAATTAATAGTAAACGAAAAGAAAACGGTTTTAATGCAGTTTTCCATTTCAAATAAACAATTCTGTGCTCCATTGAAAATGAACAGTGTACCATTGACTGATGTTAAGGCAACAAAATTTTTAGGTCTCTCAATTCAGTCAAACCTTAAATGGAACGTCCATTTAAATGAATTGAACACAAAATTAAGTTCATTATGCTACGCATTCAGAATTCTTGCAAATTCAGTCAGCCTTCATACTGCTCGTTGTGTATACTTCGCGAATGTTCATTCCCGCCTGAGATATGGCATAATATTCTGGTGAAATACATCTTATAGCTCCCAGACTTTTAGATTACAAAAACGAATTGTACGAATAATAACCAAATCCCACCCACGTGATTCATGTAAGCCTCTCTTCATTAATCTAGGAATTCTACCATTACCGTGTCTTTTTATTTACGAATCAGTGGTTTTTGTAAAAAATGACTTGCTCAAGGGCGGGAATATTTTTTTCAGAAAATGCCGAAGTATATTACTATAACACTCGACGTAGAAATCATATTCATCAGGTGACAGTATCAACAGCTCATTACAAAAAATTCACATTCAATACATGTACATTATTTTACAACACTTTGCCAGATGACATTAAACGATTAAATTCAATAGAAAAGTTTAAATCCCAAGTGAAATCGTTCCTGCTGCATAACTGTTTCTATACAATTAGAGACTATACTGAGCATCACAAGAAAAGTAACATTAATTTTAACAATGATACATAATGCATTATTTACCATTTGGACTGTATAAATAAGTATAAACAACCTGTAACAACTATTGTACTACAGCTTCCGGGTCAATGCCCCCCATCTCGATCAGGTTTTTCGTCCAGTTTCCCTGATCCATTGAGCAAATGCTGAGATGGCCCCTTGTTTTGCTTCTGGACATAAATGTAACTTCATTTTCTGTGCACGTCTTCTAGAATTCAGTGGGAAATACAATTATTCAAATTATCGTTTCCATGTTGTCGCGGCAGGAAGTAATAAGAGCCAAAATTTATTGCTTATTTATCTTTGAAAATAGATTTTATTACATGGGAGTTTTTTTTGTTGTTTTTTTCTCCCTTGCAAAATTCAAAATTTATTGCTTATTTACCCTTGAAAATAGATTTTTTTACATGGGAGTTTTTTTCTCCCTTTCAAAATTCAAAATTTATTGCTTGTTTATCCTTGAAAATAGATTTTATTACATGGGAGTTTTTTGTTTTTTTTTCTCCTTTTCAAAAATTTAAAATTTAAGTAGTATATGACTTAGTGTAGGGATCACAGAATTTTGAAAATGTGCACACAATTCACTTTTCCCCATAGCATGTCATACGCAGTTTTTAACTGTTTTTTTGACGTAAAATAAATAAATAAATAAAAAAAATAAATAGTCATACGTGTATTATTTATGGTGTCAGTGAGCGCATTTCTTATAATGGTAAGAATTTGTGCATCGTGGTCACTGTATCTTAAATCTTTTGTTTCAACTTCATATCGAGTAGTAGTTTTGTTAATTATAATTTGATCAATTGCCTCCATCGAATTTTATGTAATCCGTGTAG
Organism: Teleogryllus occipitalis; assembly: GCA_011170035.1. Classification (NCBI taxonomy): domain Eukaryota; kingdom Metazoa; phylum Arthropoda; class Insecta; order Orthoptera; family Gryllidae; genus Teleogryllus; species Teleogryllus occipitalis. The sequence continues at coordinate 15,683 of BLKR01004101.1, forward strand.
GTGCATTAATTGTAATGTCTAAATTGAAGGAATTAATTAAATTTGCCTTTGTTTTCAAGTGAGCTAGGATGCGCAGCTTTACGTGTTTTGGTTTTGACGCGCTTCCTAGCCAGTTTGCGTTGGTTTGTGCATGAATTTGTCGATGGTAGAGAAGGGTGGTGAGGATCAGGAAGGCGAGGAAAATCTGTTTCATAATCTAAAACGCCAAATTTGTTTCGAGTTGTGACTGGATGCGGTATCTGTGTCTTTTGTACAGTCACGAAAGTTAGCCATGTCACGAATGCGTTTTAATGTACGTAATAAAAATTGGAATAAATACAAGAATACCCAGATAAGAGCTACAAGAACCTAGTTATATATGTTAAAAAATATATGTTAAAAGTGTAAAATTGATGTATATTCAATAAATTAAAAAGTAAGATTCGATATAAAAATGAGAAGGTATGCTACTCACAAAATCTATTTAAGCTAGTACTTACGAAATTTGGCAATGTGGCTACGTAGAATTTCGTCCACTTAAGCTGCAACTGTTTGACACAATCAGTAGATTATACTTTACCGTAATTAGATAAACGATATTTTCTGAAAGTTTGTCTTCGATATATAGAATAAGATTTGAAGAAAACAATTCAAAATATTTGATACACCGTCCTCATAACGTTCAAAACAACGGAATCGTCACTTGTCACAGATAATACAATAAATCTTTCAGAAAATTAATTCGCACAGTGATTTAATATTGGAAAATAAACTGAGCTGTGAATATGTTTTGACACATCAGCACCTCGTAAATCTGATGTTCGTTGAGGTTTGAATGTCCGTTTAAATACGTATAAATTCACGCTTCCCTAAATACAGATTCCGACCAGGGCCATCTTTAGGCACAGGCAGACGAGGTTCGTGCCTCAGGGCCCCCATGATCAAAGAGCCCCCACAGATAATAAAAAATATTTATCAAAACTGAAAAATTGTAATATTTACTACATATATATTGATTAACTTAAATATATTGAGTGGAACAAATATAGACTTTATCTGAATTAATTTATGTTCACGATTAAAGTTTGATTGATTGATTTATTCATGTTTCCGGGCGCGTCAACTGCTATGGTCATTAGTCCCGTTAGTGTAGTGCATGTTTTTTCTCGGGAGATGGCGGTGATCTTCCCCCGCTGGATGGCGAGATCCGGCGCCGACCTACCGTCGGCTAGTGGGGTTACCCCCTAACCAGGACTCTCCCACCAGCGGGGCACCGCCCCAGCCGGGACAAGCTCTAAGCTCCCGACCGGTCTCCCGAAATATGTGGTAGTGTAGTGCATGTTAGTTTAAGTGTGTGTGTAAGGGGAGAGGATAGGACAAGGAAGAGGAAGGACAGATCGCGCGCGGTCCGTGGCCCGTTTGTTAGGGTAGTGCTCCGGCATTCGCCTGGTGTTGATCGGAGAAACCACGGAAAACTACCGATCAGAGCAGCCGGTCGCTAGAATTCTCCTCCACACAGCAGCTGAATTCGACCTAGCTGAAAAGCTAGTGTCGAAAATCCTGCCGCCGTCAGGACTCGAACCTAGGACCTCCCGGATACGATTAAAGTAATATTATATATTTCTAACATCAATGGTACAAATGTCGAGAGATTAATAAAATATGTCACTTATAATTTGATCAGTTCAGTTTTCGAAGTCTGTCGCCAAGTCAAACAGCTGTCTACAATGAATCGTTCTTTCTAACAATGCACTTGTTTAACAACAATGCGCGCTCTTTCATAGAAATTTACCAGACTTATCAAACGACCTTCGTATTGCTTGGCAGCAATCGGCAAATATTGAAAATGAATTTAGTTTGCAGTCAGAAATCGAATGAAGAGCAAGTGCAATACAGTGTTAAGTGTTATAAGTATAATATAAAATACATCTTTACATAATTAACATCTGAAAGGTTTATCATATCATTTGAACCCACGACGGAACACACTAAAAAATGTAAGTTTAAGATACATTTAATTACATTTTAATGTATAATTTTGTAAACCACAATGTTTATTTGTTTTAATAAAATTATATTTTTTATAACTAATAAATAACAATTCTATAACACTATAATTAATTAATTTAAAAATAGAGCAACAAACAAATAAAAATGTATTAAAGGATATTAAAAAAGGTATAATTTTATTATATTATAATTTGTATAATAAAGTTTCATGGTTGAAAATTAAGAGTATTTAAGAATTATATATTAACGAATCAATCATGTAGACAAAAATATTATTTTAAATACAAATATGATAACATATAACAAGTGTAAATGAATTAAGAAAATCAATATGATTAAGAAATATCAACCCAATTTTTAACATGCAAAGTGACATTATAAAAAATTGAAAGCACCGAAAATGTTTGCTTTTGTGAACTGTGAATTTGACGCATGCAGAAAGTATCTGTAAATAAACTAATTTGTATAACAGTATATTGCATTTTCTTCTAGAGTTCATTGGTATTACATTTTACTGGTAACGCATCGAAACGCACATAACCAAGCGGTGCATCTAAGAGAAAAAAAAAGCGATTGAGGAGAACGAAAGGATTAAAAAATCACCCAAACTGACATCTTTCTTTACAAAATCAGTAAATCCATGTATATCTTCAAATGACACACCAGAAATTCTTTTGGACACACCGAATATTTTTTTTATTCCAACAATCCTGGAACTTAAATTAGGAAAAAAATATGTTTTAGCAACATATGACAAATTTTAAAAGCAATGTATGAAAAATTACACAAAGCTCCATTTCATTTTGAAGATATCAAAAATGGGTTTGCATAATCTATGTATGAATAATTCATGATAACGTGTAACACGATATTAACATTTCCTTTCAATGTGAAATAAAGATGTTGAATGAAATTATGAATGAAATTAATGAATGAAATTATGAATGAAAAAATGAATGAAATTAATCGATCAGAAAACCAGAAAATGGAGCCAGAATCAGGTACCTCCGAAGGTAGTTCTCATCTGGAAAATGTTTCATTGCATGAGAAATATTTCTCATCTGAAAATATAGGTGACTTCTTCAAAAGTATCCAGATGCACATCAAACGATTCCGGCGAATGGAAGAAGATAAGTGAAGAAGATCGATGTTTTTGGATTCAGAAAGGACCGATGTTTTTTTCAAAATAAAGATTGTGATTTTTCAAAAACAGCGAGAAAGTACGAAGATGGAAATGGGAAAATTCTAATTAGACATCTTACTAAATCTGTGTTTACACGTAAATTGCAAAACAGTGAAACTGTCTGTAGATCATGGCTTCTATTTTCGCCATCTAAAAATGCGTTATACTGTTTTGCATGCCGTCTTTTTGCATCTTCCGATTCGGCGTTTAATTCTCCGGACGGGTTTCACGACTGGAAAAATTTGAACCGTGCAATTACTGAACATGAAAACAGTTTGCGGCATAGATATGCAACTATGTATTACATCGTTCGAAGTAAGAAAGTGGGTACTGTAAATGAATCAATACTTGTCCAATTCAATGAAGAAGTCAGTTATTGGAAAAGTGTTTTGATTAGAATTGTTGAAACAATCAAATTTCTTGCTGGCCGCGGACTGCCATTTCGTGATGATAATGAAATAATTGTTTCTCAGCAGAATGGAAATTATTTGGGTTGTTTAGAACTAATTAGCAAATTTGATCCATTTCTTAAAGAGCATTTGAACAAATATGGTAATCCAGGAAAAGGATTCGTGTCGTATTTATCAGCGAACATTTGTAATGAGTTTATTGAGATTATGGGTAAACAAGTTAAACTAAAAATACTTTCTGAGTTGAAACAGGCCAAGTATTATTCAATTAGTATTGATTCTACTCCAGATTGTAGCCATGTTGATCAGTTAACATTTACGATTCGATATGTAAAAGATAATACACCGATTGAACGGTTTTTAGAATTCAGACCTATTCAAGAACATGGTTCCGAACAAATACGGTTTTAGCTTTTGTCGAAAATAATCAGATATCAATTAATGATTGCCGCGGTCAAACTTGCGACAATGCCGCGAATATGTCAGGTGCGTACTCAGGACTACAAGCAAGATTGCGTCAATTATGTGAATACGCTATTTTCATTCCTTGTGCTGGACATTCGCTGAATTGAGTCGGGGCTAAAGCTGCTGGTTGCGTGATGACAGCAACGAGTTATTTCCAACTTGTACAAAAATTGTACTTCTTTTCGGGTTCAACATATTGTTGGGATATATTAAAAAAATTCTTGGGAAAATATCAGTTTATCTGACACTATGTGGTCTGCTAGATACGATGCAATCTCAGCTTTAAAATGTGGTTATTCTCAGATTATATAAGCTTTGGAATTTATTGAAAATAATAAAGAAAACCCAGCAGAAACGCGAAATGAAGCCTACAGTATAACTAAGAAAATGAAAAAATTAGAGAATATTATTTTAACCGAAGTCTGGAGTGCTGTACTTTTAAAAGTCAATGAAACGAACAAAACGTTGCAAAACGAAAATCTTTCATTGAATGTCGCTTCAAAGCTGATATCATCATTGATCAATTGTTTGCATGTCATGAGAAATGAATTTGATAACTTTGAAACAATCGCCAAAGAAAAGTTTCTCGATTCAGAATATCAAAATTCCCGTGTAACAAACAGAAGTTCTCGTGTAACTTATTTTGACTCAGAAACAGACGAAGTCATCTTTTCTGCCAGAAAAAAATTTAAATTACAAACTTATATTCTTATTATCGACACATTAATAAGTGAATTGGATAGAAGAGCTGAATCATACAATATTATAAATAAACGATTTCAATTTTTATCAGAATTAAAACTTATTGATGAGAAAGAATTGTCTAATAAATGTAAACAATTTGTTGAGTTTTATAACATAAGATGTCAATGAACAAGAGCTCTTATCGGAGTGTTTTCAATTTCAACATTATCTTCGCATTGAAAATCCAACAAACAGCACCGTATCTTTGGCAGAAATGTATAAATTGTTAAAAAAAGATAATCTTGAAGAGACATTTCCTAACATTGAAATAGCGTTAAGAACTTTCTTAACGTTAATGGTCACTAATTGTACGGGTGAACGCTCATTTTCAAAGCTGAAATATAATAAATAATGTATATAAAGTATATAAAAAATTAATTAAGAAGTAATATGATTCAAGAACGACTTTCTTCGTTAGCTTTATTAAACATTGAGTACGATATTTTGAACGAATTGATCTTCGACGATGTAATTGACAACTTCGTGCGTGCGAAACTACATAAAGTACCATTGACAAATGCTTAGTTTGTTTGTTAAATCTTATTATGTAAATATTGCTTGTGTTGTTTTTAATCATATTTTATTATGTTACTATTGTTAGAGTTATTAGTAAAATATTATTATAGAAAATATAGAGATTAAAGAAACTATTTAATTCCGTTCATCTAGTTTTTTTTACAAATCCTTCCTTACCTTAAAAAGAGGAATCAAATGCTTATTAACTGTGCAATATTCAATTTTTAATAACTTATGATCACCAGAACGTAATTTGTTGAACTAAGAATTAGGGGCCCCAAAATCTCTGAGTGCCTCTGGTACTTTCAAACACAAAGACGGCCCTGATTCCGAACACCATAAATCAGCAGGAAATTGGCCTCATGATATATCTTCCATTGAATAATCATATCAACGATCATTCTCTGTAATTTCAATTTTCATTCAAAAACAATTAAAATTGTTCAACATAAATCAAAAACATTGAACGCACCCATTCAGGGCACCCACAGTTAGGAAATAAATCAAACGTTATGTATGTTTCTATTCACAACCCTGAAAAACATGTATGTATGTTGAACAGGAAGTCAATAAATTAAAAAAAAAATAAAGATCCTAACAATAAGAGGTAATTCACAAAAATTAGCTCCCGAGTCATTGTTTATTCCAAACTGATATTCCCTGAAGGCTGGTAAATTTAACTCCATATACTTTAAATAGGTTTTAAATAATTTCTAAAAGATTAATGTGTAAATGTATAACAAAAGATCGAATGAAAGAAACGAACCAAGAAATACGAAACAATACACAAATTCTAAATTACGAAACTTCGAACTGTCTGGAAATACGTTCACGAAGGGCAGTAAATTCGGAACGGGCGATTATTTTTGTCGCCAAAATCACAAAAAATACTCATATTTTCAAAAAATTGAACATGAACTTATTTTAAGATCTATTTTTGATAAACACATTTCATTAAGAAAAAAATGCTTCTTCACAATGATATTGTTGGAAGACCCCGAAATCGAACCGCATTCAATCCCGAGCGTACTATTATGCTTGTCCCGAAATAACACAAAAAACTTTTTTTTTCAAAAATTCAACATGACCTTATTTGAAGATGTGTTTTTTATAAAAACATTTCATTTCGAAAAAATGTTTCCTCACAATTGCAGTTGTAGGAAAACGCCGATTTTGTTTGGTTTTTTAAATTTTCGCAAAATCAGGCATTTTAAAGAACATTGGACCTGCACCATTCTCTTAAGCGTCCTTTATACTACTTAAGGTCCAAAGTTAATAAGAAAATGTACGGTATTTAAGAAAAAATGGTTTAAAGAAAATAAAAATTGCCTATATTTGACACAAAATTTCACAAAAAATACTCGTTTTTGAAAAATTGAACATGACTGTTTTTGATGAAGACATGTCATTAAGAAAAAATGTATCTTCGTAATCGTAGTTCTAGGAAGATGCCGAACAAATTTTGAATTTCTTCAGGTTTCGAAAAATCAGGGTTTTCAACCAACATGAGACATGCACAATGTTCTTCAGTCTCAGACTATCCAACAACAAAATTTCATCAGAAACGATGGAGCCGTTTTTGAGAAAAAATGTAAAAAAAAGAATATTTTACTCAAAATTATTATTTTATCAATATTTTGGAGTTTTTCAATTTTCGAAAAATCAGGATTTTCATCGATCATGAGACTTGGGCGATTCTCTTAAACGTTCTTTACACTATCCAACAGCAAAATGTAATTAAAAACGATATAGCCATTTTTTTGAAAATTTGGAAAACATCCCATGAGCTTTATGTAAAGTACGCCCCAAAACTAAAATATCGGTTTCAAATTCCAGGGGCCGTGACATTAGCCAGATCTATCGGGGAATATCAATTTTGGGGAAAATCGGCTGAACGGTTTAGCCGCTAGCGTTTTTCACAGACAGACGGAATGAGAGATGAACAGACGTTTTGCCGTCAATCGAGTTTTCGGTATCAAAGACCCACAAAACATAAATTCTGGCTACACCACGTGTTAGAAGAATCTTTTTTATATCTATTAACTGAACTTATCCACATTTTCGTTACGAGGGCCCGGCAATAAGAATTTTTGTGTTTGCCGTATTCCGGCGCACGATTTCGTTACGTTCTCTTCTTATGTTAATAAGTTTTTTTTCTATATTTTTTTCAATTAGCAATTGAATTTATTCACTTTTTCATTGCCAGGTCCGTGCAAAAAGAGTTTTCTGGCGAAAATTCACCGTTTTTTTTGCCCAGCATTACATAATTTTCTCTCTACCGCGGTAGCTGTAGCGAGGAAGTAAAAAGTAAGATAAGGAATGGGTAAAGGAGAATCGAGAAAGTAGTCATAAAGGTTGGTTAATTGAGACATAGTAAAGCGGATCTCAATTAACAAACAAATCAAAAGTAATAACAGGAAGAAAGGCAGAAGGAAGTCAAGCGATAGAATGAATTTCGTGAAAGACAATGTGGCAAGGGATTGTTCTGGACACCTCTATGTCGGTGGCGCAACCAACCGGCGCAAAGTCTTGAAAAGACATTGGACTGTCCTGTAGAGTTTCGAGCTCGTGCCATGAAAGGATGCACCTACTATTAATACCAACATACTTGTGGTACGTAATAAGAAAAATAAATTTATCTTATATAAATAATTTGTGAAGTGTGAGTGTCATATTCAGGGGAAGCAGGTGAAGACCTGCTTCCCCTGAATATCCGCACATGTATCAAAGTTAATGAAGTAGTTACGTGGCTTCTCGAATTTGAAAAAGATCTTTTCAAAAGATCAAACTTCAAAGTTCATGGATTTCAGAGAATTCAGTTTAATTAGTGTATTTTCTTTTTCAGGATTTTTGGTGACGTTCATTTCAATGCCTGTGACAACTGGTTTCACCACTGCTGCTGCAATAACCATTGCCTCTTCTCAATTGAAATCACTTCTCGGAATTTCAGGCAAATCTAATGAATTTTTAGAATCTTGGATAACTGTAATTGATCATATTTCAGAAACCAAGTTTTGGGATACTGTACTTGGTGTTAGCACTATTATACTACTGTTACTGGGAAAGGTGAGTCTGATGCTCATAATCTATTGCTCATTAGGATACATCCAATGTCAGCGCTGTTTGATTGCCCTATTATGCCCTGACCATTACCTACTACGCGCTCAACCCCAAAATGCCTGAGCATCTATTTCTCTCCCGTGCTCCTCTGTGCCGGACCTAATAAAAGTTATACAAGTTTATAAATAATTACATTATAATTTTTTTGTTAAGTAGAAAGAGATAAACTAAGTTCACAAGCTAATAGACTACTTAATTTTCCCTAATAAATTGCCATTTCTATTAATATTGTGCATTGAATACAAGCTAAACACAAATAATAAATAAATATTATAAAATATGAGCTTTTTATTCAATTATAATTGATGTTGTTTATACTTAAATAATATTTAAATGGCATTTAATAAATGTAAATTTCAAAGGGATTTAGATAAAATACCAATAAAGTGATGTAGTTTTGAAATTTTCAGTGAACACAAATTGTTGTCTTGTTTGAAATTCTAGAAATATTTTGTGCTTCAAAATTAATTTTATTTCATTATAGTTTAAGATATTATAACAGAATATATAAAATAAAATACATCAGGTTACAAGAAGGCTGTATAATATATACGTGTTTAATATAACAAATAAGATAGCCTCTTATTTGTGCATAAATAATTGCTTCATTCGCCTAAAAAAATTATTTTCAACTTAAGAAGTCGCCTACAACACATCTTTATTTACATTTGTGTCTCCTTCAGTACGAAAGGAAACATCACAGTGATTCTCAAAAAATTACAATAATATGTACATTTTTTCAACATTAAGGGCAAAAGCACCAGTAGTGTAGCCGCATATAAGAACATATTTATTCAAAATAATCTCCTTGTCAGTCAATACACAACTGGAATCGTAAAAATTGTTCGAAACAATTCTGATGGTCAACAACTGGAATTGCCTGCAGAACCGTTGTAGTCGTAGCCTTCCGAATATCGGAAATTTTGTCGAAATGCCGTCCTTTCATCGCCATTTCAATTTGGGAAATAGCCAGAAGTCTCACAAAGCCAAATCCGGCGAATAAGGAGGTTGGTCAAGCGCAACGATATCTTTTTCAGTCAAAAATTGGCGTACGATCTTGCTTTTGTGCGCCGGAGCATTGTCGTGCATCAAACACCATGTTCCTTGGTTGCTGTATTGGGATCTTACCCGAACAATCGTCGTTCATAAACGAGTTAGAACATCCAAGTAGCAATGAGCATTCACCATGTGACCTTCTGGAGCGAGTTTGTTTATTCACAAAAAACTGTGAGCACGATTTTTCTGCATTCGCACTTTTGAGAAGAAATAAAAGAGGTCATCTTCGTCAACATATTAGTTGTATTAAGATAACCGGCTTTAGACGGCCTTGCCGTCATTCTCAGTCAACAAGACGCAGAAAAATATTACAAAATTACAAATAAAATACAAAATAAGATAGAAAATTAAATTACAATTAATAGATACATTTAATTTTTTAGTTACAGATAGCAGATAAAATTGCAAAAACTGAAAAGCAACGGGAGGATTAGTAGCAGTTCAAATTAAACATTATACGGGGGGGGGGATTAATACAGATAATAGCAGTTCAAATTTCAGATAAATGAATATAAATGAAGAAATATATTCTGTGATGGCAGCGGAGATTTTGTGGCACTCCATGATAAAATATCTGGGGTCACTGCTGTGGCGTCATGCGGTTGCAATTGAAACACAGACGAGAGTGGGTTTAAATAATTGAAGGTTTATTGCTAAGTTCCACCACCTTATTATACAATTATTTAATTTACTAAATCCCACTACACGGGGTAATCTTTCGCTGCGGCTACACTCCTCTACACTCGAATCTCACTGCATTCCAAGGCGTGAAGCGCCGCAACCTACTTACGACTCGTCCTTGAGTCTGCCTGTCCGTACGGCAACACATTGCCGGCCCTTCGCCCAGCTCGCGGCCCGTGCCCACCCAGACTTCGCCGACTGGCCCGTCCGCCGATCCGCACTCCGCTGCGTCTAGGAACCAAGAGAGAGTTTTCGCGTCGCGCAGGGCCGACGCTGGCCCTTCCCCCCCCCCCCACCCCCCCACCACCACCACCACGCTGCCTCCTCGGACTTTCCACCGACGTCACATCCGCTCCTATACAACGGCTACGCGTGGCGCCTTAGCGTCGCCTATGCCACGCGGCCGTTCGTTGCAAATACGTTTGTGCACGACGCTACTCTGCCTAATATTGTGGTAGATACCTCACTAACCCCAGATATTTTATGAAGAAATATACATTCTCATATTACAAAAGATAAAAAAATAATAATAAAAATAAAAATATTTTTTAAATAAATATAAAAAAATAAAAAATATAAGAAATGGAGGATAGTAATAGCAAATATTATTAAAAAGATGGGGAAATAATTGAATAATAAGTTGAGCCGCTTTGATTACCTCGCTGCTTTCGGCAAAAGTCGGTAGACTGTGCCCAGAGGAAACGTGACACGGGGATTTTATTGCTTTCCGGAGATCCGGCGAGGGGTCGGAGGAGGTCTGTTTAGTGTTCTCTTGGAAATGTCTTAGGAGGCGGGGGAGTCAGTTGGTGAGGTCGGGATGTGTAAAATTATTAGTAGAGGAGACAGAGGGAAATTAGTTTGTTCGTTAAGAAGGGCCTCAGATTTCTGAATTTTACACACCCCGACCTCACTAACTGGCTCCCCCGCCTCCTATACATTTCCAAGAGAACACTAAACAGACCTCCTCCGACGCCTCGCCGGATCTCCGAAAAGCAATAAAATCCACGTGTCACGTTTCAAATCGTAATGGTATCAAACTTAAAATAAATTATTTTTAAATCTTTAATTGAAACAAACCTAGTAATAACAAGAAACCATGAAAAACTAGTTGGTGTGAGCAGCATATGGACATTTTTCTTACTCTTGCAGCTATTTTTCTCTCATCAACTCATCTTTCGGTTTAATGTACGTGGCATCAAGATCAAACGTTAAAAGATAAATTGCACTAAGAAAAAGAAATCTCTGTCTTTAATAAAGTGTAGGACAAGTTTGAAAATTTTCAAAATTTCAGAGGTATTAATGTAAATAGGAACTTTAGCATATTTATAAATGCATTGACCCGTATTCACGCAAAAATGTTGCAGCAATTTTTCAGAAAATTTAGGAAATGTCGAGGGGTGTCATGTCCCCCCCCCCGATAATTGTTAATTATATGTAACATGTCTTTTAAATTTGTCTTTAAAGATGAGGCCGGAAGGTAACGGCGAGGCGGAGCAATAGCGGAGTCGAATAGTTAACCTTCTGTCCGAGTCCTTAATGACTAATAGAGGACGTGTTTATTACTCTAACGTCATGGGAGTTTGCTCTTTCGGACACGCACAAGGCTTGGGGCCGGCGAGGGGGAGGGGTTGATCCGCTGGCGCCCGGCTAGCGGCAACCAGAGCGCCATCGCTTGATTGATGATTGATTGATTTTTTTCGTGTTTCCGGGCACGTCAACTGCTTCGGTCATCAGTCCCGTTAGTGTAGTGCATGTTTCTTTCTCGGGAGATGGCGGTGATCTTCCCCCGCCGGATGGCGAGATCCGGCGCCGACCTACCGTTGGCTAGTGGGGTTTCCCCCTAACCAGGACTCTCCCACAAGCGGAGCACCACCCCAGCAGGGACAAGCTCTAAGCTCCCGACCGGTCTCACGGAATATGTGTGTAGGTGTGTGTGTAATGGGAGAGGATAGGACAAGAAATAGGAAGGACAGATCGCGCGCGGTCCGTGGCCCGTTTGTTAGGGTACTGCTCCGGCATTCGCCTGGTGTTGATCGGAGAAACCACGGAAAACTACCGATCAGAGCAGCCGGCCGCTAGAATTCTCCTCCAGACAGCAGCTGAATTCGACCTCGCTGAAAGCTAGTGCCGAAAATCCTGCCGCCGTGGGGAGTGTAACCTAGGACCTCCCGGTCAGACGCGCTGCAGTGACATCAGTTGATGCACTGAGCTACCGCTACCGGTAGCGCCGTCGCCTCTTGGAAGGGTGCGGGCCGCCGGGGATTGTTCTTGGAACGCGGATATCGGCTAGCACGGGGTTGTGATGAAAGCCTCGACATGCAGCTGCCCGGCGGGCCCTATTTTGCACCCGGCCCCAAAACTCCATAACGAGATGCGGCTGTCCACGAGCCTACAGCACTGGGGGGGGGGGGACTGTCACGTGATTCCTCGCGATATAGGCTAGCGGAGGAAACAGCCGGGGGCTTTGGAGTTGGAGACGAATCTCGGTGCAGATACACTTTGTCACCCATGAGGGGGTAATCGCAAGCCACTGCGAGTGTGGCTTTCGCCGCGGGACAAGAGGCCAGGGGCGCCGATAGTATTGGCACATTGGGGTTCTCTGGGTCACACCGGAGCGCCTTGCCTCATGGGTTGGAGTGCTTCGGAGAATAGCGAGAAAAAGTTTCCGTAGGAGTGTAAATACTGTTTAGTGAATGTAAATAAATATCTACTTAAAATTTCCCTGTCTGTGAACTTACTCATATCGCGACGTCACAATACAATGTTTTGGGTTATTGCTAGTTTCTCGCATATGCAAAATAAACATTTAACACTCTCAAATTAAGCATTTAAAACGCATTGAAAACAAAACCGACTGAAAGAAAGAGCTTTCTTTCATTTCTAAATATCATAACGTATTTCAAGATTTCCTCGTCTATTTTAAAAAATACAAATCATTGTTAAGAAAAGTCATATGTCAGGCTAAAATTATGAAACGACCAGGATATTTTGAACTCAACTAACAAAACAAAAACAATGTGGAATGTAATAAAAAATACTACCAAATCAAACAGAAACCTTCTAAAGAACGTTGTTTTAAAATATAACGATATAAATATGAACGATCCGGCAACAGTTGCTTTAACCAATACTTTTCAAGAATTGTTGCCGATCTCACTAAGAGTTTTCAGCCACAAAATTCAATATCAGACATTTCTCCCAAAATTTTAGACACGATATTCGTTTCTGAAACTTCTTCCTATGAACTCCTCAAAATAATCGGTTAACTAAAAGATAAATATTCGGCCGGTTTAGACGAATTTCCGGATTCTTTGTTAAAGACCTGTGCGCCTGCCATTATACACCCGTTAACTCACATATTTAATGCATTCTTATGCACCGGAACGTTTCCAGATATTTTCAAAATAATAAAATAACAAATTATCGTTCTCCATGTTGTCGCGGCAGGAAGTATTATTGACGAAGGACATGATGGATAAGAGCCCAAATTTATTGCTGATTTATCCTTGAAAATAGATTTGATTACATCGGAGCGAATACTTTTGTTAATAATCCTTGCAAAAAACGCTCATTGGTTTCTGTATTCAAAATTCAAGTAGTATATGGCTTAGGGTAGGGATCACAGAATTTTGAAAACGTGTACTGAGTTCACTTCTCCCCATAGTACGTCACACAAAGTTTTTAACTGTTTTTGACTCAAAATAAAATTAAAATAAACGTCTGCCTGTCTGTTCGTCCGTCTGTGAACACTACTAGCGCCTAAACCATTAGTACGATTTCTTCCACATTGAAGAACCCCCTGTTCATCTAGCTCGAGTTGAAGCTTTGAGATTTTGAAAATCATTCTTTAAAATTTGGGGGTACTTTACATGAAAGCCCCCGGACATTTTCAAAATTTCCTCAAAACGGCTCCAATTTTTTTTTAATTTCTTGAAATAATAGAGCAATATACACTTATAAAGTTGGCATAGATCCGATTTTCACGGTTAACTCTGAATTTTCGGAAACTGCAAAAGTTTGAGTTTTTCGGCGTCTTCACACAAATATAAATTTGAAGATTTTTCCTTCAAATGAAATTTGTTGTCCATAAGTAGTTCTTTCCAGAAGGTCATGCACATTTTTTTAAAAAAATTAGTAATTTCATGCAATATTACGCGCAATATTGCAATTAAAAAAAATAACAAAAATAATATTTTTTCAAAAAAGGCTCCAAATTTTTTCTTTAAACATTTGGTATGCGTAGTGCTAAATGTACCCTGTACAATGACATAAACGCCAAGTTACTTTATTCTTTTGTTTTTTTCAAAAATTACAAAAGTGTAATTGTTTTGACTCGTCTCTCCCGTCGTTGAAATTTACATTACATATTTATTTCATTGTTCAATGCGTGTCTTAACAGATGATCTGCAAAGTATCTCTAATGATGGTGTTTTGATATGTCCGTATGTCTGTGGCGGCTGGTGCCACAACAGACTGGAGGTTGCACCTCCATCGAACATGTAGGTAAAAATGTACGCAATTCAAATCAATTAAAACTAAGTGAAACACAAGTCAACAAAAACAATATTGAAACATTACTTACACAATGTTTTAGCTTTGGGTCCGCGTTAGGCATATACACCTCCCGCGCACGTGGTTCTGGCTTTGATTTCCACTGGCCACTTAATTTCGACTCCAGTACATCGCAACAAGCACCATTGCTTCGACACCTTTCACATAAATAAAATTATTTTATTTCGAAAACTTCACTACCTTGGTATATTTGGCAATAATGAAAGATCTTCGACCCACATTCGTACATTTTTACAAGAACGTTCGTAAACCGCTGGTCGGGCAGCTGCAGCCACGGGGGACCCTAAGAGACTTTCATCCAGAACGGCCATCTTTACACAAAGAACTCATCAAATGTACGTTTTGAATCAACAAACCTAATATCAAATGAAAACAAATTCTTCAAATATCATAAATAATGCATCGAATATCGCCAATAATTGACTGAACTTGTGTGCTTTCAATAACAAGCGAAAATCATTTAACTACGCTGCAGTGAGTTAGACGAAGATAGAATATGGGTAATCCCCTGAGATTCTCTCCGTCGCCGCGCACCGCCGTGACAGCGCCAGCTGTCTGATCGTCCAACCAAAAGGCTGTATCTTCCCCGTGTTAAATCGAAGGACCAAGAAGTAAAACAGTAAATTCATTAATACAACCACCACCTCCTAGAGTTACCCTCTACAGTAAACTGTTTACTCACCTTCGAGAGTAAACTGTAGAAGGTGGTGATCCAGTCAACAGCCAAGAGCTTGGTGCAATACCTGGCCAGGCACCAGACACTGGAGAGAGCGCTAGTTGGACTCTCTTTGGTTTCAAAATGATTTCATACACATCGATATTGTTGCAATGTCTTGAATAATGAATGTTTTAAAAGGAAAATGTATATTCCTAATATATTATGAGATCTTTATAATTTTCTGGGGGTTGTGCAACCGTGTAACCTAAGCACGAGCCGCCACTGCCGTAAGTTCTCCATAATCGTTGAGTATGATTGAACTGAATTGGCGAATTTTCTGAAAATTTTGAACCAAATTTTCTCAAAACTATGAAACTTTTTTCTCCGAAATTCTCCACAGTGGAAAAGCGTTCAATTCTCTCCGGTATTCCAAATGCTTGATTTTGGTCAAGACATTTGGAAACCCAAAATCAAAATAATGCTGGAAAATGTAGGTGTTTTAAATCATAAATAGGATAACCATCGTGTCAATTGGAAAAAATTCTAAATATTTTGTTTAACAACATTTCTCGATGAATTGTAAATATTACCGCAAATGTGATTTTTCTGCATTCGCTCGCTCAGAGAATCTGCCAGTGATTTAGGGATAAAATGGTTATCATAACAAGTGATGTTATTAAACAATGTATTTGTGTTGAAACAGTCAGAACACGAGAGCTATTATCAGTGGAATATTGACAAAATATTACGTATAAGTGTGTGTGTGTGTGTGTGTGTGTGTGTGTGTGTGTTATACAAACAATAGGTAGGGGGGATGAACCACTATTACGAAACCATCATTTCTTAATAGTGGTTTATCCCCCCTACCTATTGTTTGTATAACATATGCTCATGACGAAAAAATTAAATTAAAAAAATAAAAATTATCAAAATTTGAGTAATCTTATTAAAGGGTTCCCATTAGAATATTACATTTTTGTTATGAAGTTGTAGAAATGAGATCGCCCAGATACACGGCAGCTCTCGCTCGTGTTCTTGTTGCCCGTTGAGCCGTTGAGGAGGAACGGTGACCACGATGATGTCGGTGGCGGTGTGGTGGTGGTGACTGGATTGATTGATTTTTCGTGTTTCCGGGCGCGTCAACTGCTATGGTCATTAGTCCCGTTAGTGTAGTGCATGCTTTTTCTCGGGAGATGGCGGTGATCTTCCCCCGCCGAATGGTGAGATCCGGCGCCGACCTACCGTCGGCTAGTGGGGTTTCCCCCTAACCAGGACTCTCCCACCAGCGGGGCACCGCCCCAGCCGGGACAAGCTCTAAGCTCCCGACCGGTCTCCCGGGATATGTAGTAGTGTAGTGCATGTTAGTGTAAGTGTGTGTGTGTAAGGGGAGAGAATAGGACAAGGAAGAGGAAGGACAGATCGCGCGCGGTCCGTACTGCTCAGGCATTCGCCTGGTGTAGATCGGAGAAACCACGGAAAACTACCGATCAGAGCAGCCGGCCGCTAGAATTCTCCTCCAGATAGCGATTGAATTCGACCTAGCTGAAAAGCTAGTGTCGAAAATCCTGCCGCCGTCAGGACTCGAACCTAGGACCTCCCGGTCAGAGGCGCTGCAGTGACATCAGTTGATGCACTGAGCTACCGCTCCCGGTGTGGTAACTGGAGAACGTGGTTCGTAACAGTACCTTGAAACTACATCAAGAACGTCTACGTGATGTATCTGTGCATGTCTCATATGCTGTTATAGGTTGTCTTATTTACATAATATTCTAGCCTGAAGACGAAAAAATTATCCTCGAAACTGTCGCAAGAGAATAATAATGAAAGGTGTGAAATAATTCATCTCCATTATCTGCTCAAGGTCGGTTCAAAAAAAAGAAAGGGACCAAGCATAATATAATAAAGATATATTTTGTGTACATCATTTTTGCATCGTTTGTAGTTAGACTATAGTTATTACGTGTTGCTTTCCCTGCGTCTAAGTGCTTGAAATAATACATGAAGTAAAGACGACTTTCAATTTTTGTTCTCAAAACCCGCTCCAGTTTGTTTGTTTTTTTAATTTTTTCCTCGCTTAGAGCAAAGGACACTTAAAGAACAGTCCATTTTCGTTGAACTCTCAAATTTTTTAAAATTACACGAGTCATAAATTAAGCGCAAAAGATGTTCTGTTGTAGCACCACAAGTTATATTCTGCAACTAGGGAACCGAAAAATTAATAAATTGCGACAAATTATTTTTGATGCTAATGGAACCAGTCGGTAGGAGAGATGGGAACAAAACCGGAAACCAGACGAAACAGATTAGGAAACTAACTAGTACGAGAAAGTCTGTGCCATTGTGATTCCACTAGTTAATATTATAATATACAGAGGAAGATAATAAAAGTTTAATATCATATCTTTTTTTATCAATATTGTATATTCTATCTATATTGAAACATGCCCACTAACTGCTACAATTATTAGGCGATTCGTCGTAACCCGTTTCCGAATTTCTAATAACATGGGTGCCAGGAAAAAGGTTACGATAATATTTTAACTATTATTACTCTGATAAAACTAAATATTATCCTGCTAGTTGGGTCGATGGGTCATGTCAGAAATAATCACTATTGTATGCTAATAGATGATTACCCGATCTAATTCACAGAGTGGTCGAGGAATCTGAAAAGCAAATATATTTCTATCTTGCTACTTCGTTACTAGAATTGGCTCAATGAGAATCATGTATTCATATCACATAACATGGAAATTTATTAAACAATTTTGGTACTTTATAATTTTACACAATATGAAAAAACAAAACCTTGGTCATGACCTGTTCCAACCTTATAATGTCGTATTCGTCTTCGCGCGCTCTTGGACCATCTTCATTCTTCTCCGACGTCGCTGTCCTCAGGTCCAGATACCATCTTCTCTCTTCTTTTCTTGCAGAAGCACACTTCAATCACCGTTCATCACTGTTTCCGAAGTTAATAAAGTCTCGTTAATAAAATTCGTTCGCCGATTTAGGAATTCCAAGTTCATCCCACGCGTATACTGAATACTCAACGAGCAATAAACTATCTGCTGTTAGCATTCCAGTCCAGTTACTGATAACTTCGCCTAAGCCCTCAATGTCCTTCTAATTCGTTAACTTGAAATATTGTAAGTTTTACTGTCCACACATAGCATTCAAATTCAAAGTTCTACCAATATCTACTCCCCAGTAATGCTTACAAGTCCCAAAAAACTCGTAACATTAATTGGAGCACGATCCGTTCAACACCACGGCATCAGTCGGAATGAATGCCTATCGTACTCTTTCAACCCTGCAAAACTCGGTCCATCTTTCTGATTGTTTATTTACAGACATCACTTGATGTACTTCCGTACCTAGCCAATCCCTGAATTCCTTACAAAATGAACTAGCCGTCTCCGCGATTGTCACTGCATGAAGATTGTTGACCTTGACGACGGCTCGTTTACCGTCGCTATGCTGGCATATTTACCTATATTTATCCCTATAATTTATGCTGTTTATAATAAATATTGTACCATATTATGTCTCACATATTGGTATGTCACAATATACTATTCTTATCATCCTTGTTCCATTCACTTTTGAATAATTAGAGTTAATTGCATTACTAATTATAAAGTAATTTTCTTGATATTGCAGTACCTTAATAATGCCCAACTCAGGAGAGATAATTTGAGTATTCTACAAAAAATGTATAATAAAACAATATGGCTTATTTCTCTGGGTCGTAATGCAATTGTTGCAATTGTGGGAACTGCATTAGCATACTATTTTTACTCAAAAGGTGAAACTCCATTTGTTATAACTGGTAAGTTTGAAATGTTACTGATAATATTATTTAACATGAGCAGAACAGGACCATTCTTTGTTATATAACTCGATCAACATAACTTCAATTATTGAATATTCTTTGCTTTTTTCCTTACAATAATTAAATATTCATGCAGTTATGCTTCATTTACATAACTACTTTTCATATGTTCAGAAATAAACATTCTTTTCTTGTTTTATAGGTCCAATAGCAGAAGGACTTCCTCCTTTCAAAGTTCCTCCATTTTCAACAAAAAATAATGAAACAACTGTGGACTTTGGTGAAATGCTTGGTGAACTTGGAACTTCATCAATTACAATTCCTTTAATTTCAGTTCTTGAAAGTATTGCTATTGCAAAAGCCTTCTGTAAGTATTAGTAATTACCATTATTTCTTATCAGGAAGGAAAGGCGTCAGGGTATGAATTGGCAAGTTTTGCCAGAAGGGAGTCAAATAGAAAATTGATGAGTGAACTGAAGATCACCTTAGCTTACACAACACAATCTCAATTCTATGAATGTTCTAGACATTGTATTGTCTTCTCCGATTTCCATCATTTCATTTGAACATTTGAAAGTGTCGAAATCATACATGAGGCAACTAATTAGGATCTCACAAGACAAAATTAATACTTTTAGAGCAGAGGTCATCAAACCCTCTAGAGAGGAATAATCCCTGACAGTTTGCACCCTGCAACAAACGAACTTGATTGTTCTGCGAAGAAATTTGTATAATTTCTCAATTTTTTCTTTTCCTTTAACCACTTTTAATTCTTAGCAACCATCAAAAAATTTAAAAAGTATCAATTTAGCATTACAAGCAGGGCTTGATTTCTGGCGTAATGTGATGGAATGGCGTTCCGGTAACTCAGGAATAATTATTAAATTATTCTTAATGTTTACATCATATTAATTATTAATTTGGGGCACATTCCAGGACCTAAAATTTTATAAATCAAACGTTGATTACAAATAATAATAATAATAATAATAATAATAATAATAATAATAATAATAATAATAATAATACAAATGAATGCTGAATACCTAATAATTAATGACTAATGATTAATAATTAATATTAATGCTTGATCTCAGCTAAAGGAAAAGCACTAGATGCCACTCAAGAAATGATAGCTCTAGGAATGTGCAATATTCTAGGATCATTTGTACAATCCATGCCAACCACTGGTTCCTTCACTCGCACAGCCGTAAACAATGCATCTGGAGTAGTAACACCATTGGGTGGTGCTTTCACAGGTAAAAAAGGTTTTCTTTGTCTTTGTAATATTAAAAATGTGTTTTAAAGAATTACACTAGTAACCAGCTAGGCACATAACCAGAGGAGTACCCAGAATTTGTATTGGTGGGGGGTGGGGATATAGTGTATAGGCACAAATATAGAGTCCAGTTGACTTGAAGTTTTCTTATAAAAAATATTTCAGTTTTGTTGAATATAATTTTTTTTTATTTGTTGATGCTAAAAATGAGTAAAAGCTATATTTTTGAATTTATTGGCTTCTGGGGGACTGAGGCCCTTTGAATCCCCCCCCCCCCCATCCTTGGGTGCTCCACTGCTCATAGTACACACAATTAAAGCTATTGTAATGAAACTTCTGTATTTAACGTTTTATTATAATGAGATGTCTTATTTTATTTTTAGGAGCACTTGTTCTTCTAACTCTTGGACTTCTGACATCAACATTTCAGTATATTCCAAAAGCTACCTTAGCAGGAATAATCATAGCAGCTATGTTTTTTATGGTAGAATATGAAATGGTTCCATTGCTCTGGAAAACACGCAGTAAGCACTATTTTGAACACTATTTGTTGTTTTTTTATCTTTGTAAATAGTGTTTGTTATGTGCTTTATTTTGATATTGTTTTTATTGATATTGATATTATTTTTATATAGAGGTTGATCTCATTCCATTCTTTGTCACTGTGGCTGTGTGTTTATTTGTGGGCCTGGAGTTCGGAATCATCTCTGGAATTGCTGTGAATCTCCTGTTTATCTTATATGATGCAGCAAGACCCCGTGTTAGCATTCAGTGTTCAACAGTGAGTAATATTATAGTATATTCTTTTTATATATTAGTAAGATAGTACAGTTTTAACACTTTTCGGGCTATGCTCAAGCCCTGCTTGAGCAAGCATGCCATGCTAAACCATTAAAGCCAGAGCACTGCTCTTTTTCATGTTTCGATGCTTTTACTAAGGATATGGGGAGGTTTAGTTGAGCACTGCTTGTTTGTTGTGTGGATGTAGTGTTTCAAGTATTTAGAGAAAATTCACCATGTGGCAGCACTACCAAGAGATGTTTGTTTACATTTTATATTTGTGCCTGAAACAACAGAGAGCTGCAGTTGGAAGATGGCTGATGCCAATTTGCAAAAGTATACAGCCTAAACATAGTTATTTCCCAAACAATGTAAATTTTAATATCACTGCTGATGCCTATAAAATAACGTGATTCTGTGTAATAACTATAGTTATATAAGAGCCAATTCAATATTTGTATTATTTTTCTCCCTTGAAAAACATACACTTTTCAAGCAGAATTTCAAAATTGATAGAAATATAATACCTATTGATGAAATATGTCATTGTAAAGAGCAAATGTTATTTTTAATAACATTATAATAGCTTTAAAGATCTATTTTTAGGTAAAATACAAAAATAGTCAAAAACTGCCTGTCAGTTGGGATCAGAACTACCCAGAGGAGCAGGATGCAGAGTGTTAACAATATGTAATGTGAGGTGGTTGGATCTGGCTAAATTAACAAGTGGCTTTGTTTATTTGAAGAATTTTTACCAGAAGAATATGAGTTTTTAATTTTAATAATTGTAAAAATTCTGTGAAGTTTAAAATATGGCTAGTGGGGGGAGGGGTAATTGTCACCCAAGTTACCTCTCTTCCAAGAATGAGGAGAGGGAAGGAGAGAGTGAGAGAGGGAGGTAATGAAAATTTGCAGAGAACATGAAGAGCTATATAGTGTAGTGAAATGGATATCTCAGGATTGCATTATCAATTAGATATTGGATTTAATTAGAAAACATATTTTTTAAAATTATTTGTAACATATTTTTTAAAATAAATTTGAAGCAATTTTTGAAAAAAGATTATTTACACAATTGAAGACTGAAATTCTCAAAGGTGTTAAGTGACAAAACATTACTTTTTAGTTATAAGCAAATATTTTACTTAGTTTTTTTCTTCATATGCAATCAGCTATGTCGAACTGAAGTATTCTTACCAGTTATTTACCATATTAAGGATATGCAAATATTGAGTTGAAAAGCATGTAAATCAATATTTAAAACTGAAATTGGGAAAGGTGGTAAACTTGTATAATGATGTCATGAATCTTACAAAAACATGTTTTTCAAACCATAAAACTAGTAATGTTTTACCACACCAAAACTGGCAGTAAACTTAAACAGTATAAAACTAGGACATATTTCACTGTTGTTTCTTGCAGAGTTCAGTGTAGAATAACTTTGCTTCTTCAGTCCAATAATCTATAGTCCAACATTGACAATAGATCTTTCTTCTTTTCAGCAGTGCTACTGTTCCTTCCTTTCACATCACGTGTTTCACCTTTCTGTACATCTCTCATCATCATTCCTTTTTTCAAAATATGAAATTCTTTACTAACTTCCTTATCACTGTAAGTTGTTTTCATGAAAACTTTCCCTTCATGAAAACAGGAGGCTTTTGTAATGTTCATTTTGGTAATTGAAACTAAATTGTCTGCAACTAATCGCAAGTCAAAGAAATTGTTTGCTTCCATACAACTTTAAACTTTTTATTTTTGTGTTTTGCTTATGTAATCACATTTTCAAGGTTTGCAGGAATAAATGACTTCATTACTCATTTATGTTTCTCAATCAGAGTGAAATCTTTATCACACTGTAAATAGCTTTGACCGCTAATTAGAAAATTGTGCTGAATGACATCAAAAACACTGATAAAATTAGAAATAGGTTCAAAAATATGATTACTCTGTTGTTATTTTGTCCTTCACAGTTATCACTAAACAAATGTAGTTCTTGTTTCCTGCAGCACCAAGATTCAGAATACATAAAATACACGAGGCTATTTCGTTACCTCCTCAACAGGCAATAGCTTTAAGACATAAACACATATATGAAGTCTGAGTATCATCTAGGCTAACACAAAAGTTAAAACAAATCAATTGACAATGATAAAACATCTCAGAATGAGTAAGATTATTGAATCTTACATCTCAGAAAGAGGAAATATATTTTCACTTGAAACAGATGTACATACTTTGGCCCTAATATAACCTGATCCATACTCCAACCACACTAGAATGAGAACTGCCAACTAATGAATGTGGCAGTTAACCCTTTTCATGGGAGCTGGCGTTAACACTTGAGCCATCTATCGACATATGTTTCAATTAGAAGATGACGAACAGGAACCTAGAATTTTAGAAAACACATTAGCCTTGGCTTAAATCACGTTATTAACAAAAAAATCTCAATTGTTTGTATATTATTTGAGAATTCGACTCAACAATTTTCAAAAATTGAATAATAATTCACCATTAGGTGGGTAAGCTATTTGTGAAATAATGTACACATCAAGAAACTTCTGAAAATGGCTCCATGAAGGATTATCAAACCATATCAAAGAAAAAATTAATTAAATCCTTAGATACTACATTTACAATGTAAAAAGAATGTAAGTCTGTGTTAATAAAAGTTAAACATTTATAATAGGCTTTCTTTAAAACTCATATGTTGTAATGGAAATTGCACCCCTAGGATAACTAGTACTCTATTCATTTAAAGCATGGAAAGAAAATGAAAATAACAGCAGTATTTGGAACTATAAAATCAACAATTTGCAAGAATTGAATTTGTGATAAACAGACATATTTAGAAACCCTACTGAAAAGGACCTCAAAAACGTGTCATCATTATCCATATCGCTTTACCTCGATTGAAATACTGTCATCAAAATTTCAAATGGAGTTTGAATAAGCATTAATAGACAAAAAGCTTTTTCTAACAAGGCAAAATCATTGAGTTTCTGTAAAGTTGTTTAAAATACTACTCTTGAATAAGTAATCGATCAGCAAAGAAGAGGGTATGAGTAAGTATGGTTAAGAAAAAAATGCAAAGAAATGTGTATGTGTGAAAAAGAAACAGGAAAATAAACTTGAATTCTAAAATGCCAGATTACAGACCATTCTAAATCATTTCATATTCAAAGCAAAATAATCATTAAGTCTATATTTGTTTAGTATGTATATTGACATTGAAAACTTTTTGTATTCACAGGTGCACAATCATGATGTTCTTCTGGTTGCTCCAGATTACAGTATTGTGTTTCCTGCAGCTGAATTTGTTCGTAAGAAAATTATCAAAAAATGCATTGAGCTCGATAGCAAAGCAATTGTTATACTTGACGGACGTTACATGAGGCATATAGATGCCACTGTTGCTAAGGTGTGATATTCATACAATGGCCTATTTACTATTACAAAATAAAAAATGAATTGTTAAGTGAAAACTTACAAATTACAAATGTTAATTAGTGATGTGAGATCAAAGCATTTGCGATTTACTTTTTTAAAGTTGTGCTTGTGAAAATAAAGTGATTGTCTCAATAAGATTAAAACTAATTTGATATAAAACTCATGAGAACAGAATTCTCAAGTATCTGACATGATTTGGAGAGTTCAAGTAGCTCATTGAAGGTTTCTCTATTTATGTGGCAAATACAAATAACACCTCTTTGTTCAAAAGCTTATTGTGGTTTGAATCTAATGTTACAGAATTTACACTCTCTTTGGGGAGATCTCAAAATTAGAGAACAAAAACTTCTGTTTTGGAACTGGAACCGATCATCTCGTTTCACACTCTGTGGTATTGACCCTAAACTGAACCCACTCTTCCAAGAGGGGTCGATGTTAGAGGATATCTTCAAAGGTAAAATAACAATATCACTAGACTATTCAATTTTATTTGTACATTACAAAAAGAAATGTCATGGACATTCATAATGTTTGTTTCAGAGAGCAGTAGGTGAAAATGGCAGTGTATAATCCAGAGAAAATTTAGTGTGCAACAGTAAAATGTAGTGTGTTGTGTGCTTCTCCTAATAGAAATAGAAATACAAGAATGCAGAGTAGTTAATCAAAATTATTTTCATTTTAGGAACAAGTGCTGATTATGTTCTGTTCACAACCAGTTAATCTTGTATATTTTTCTGTGTAAGAATTGTAATGATATATGTTAACTTTAATTTATTCTTAGTGTACAGATACATTATACAAAACTCCATATTCTTGTTGTACTTGTGAAACTAGTTAATACTTATTTTTATAAAGATACTATACTACACTGTAAAATAATAACTAAATATGGCTGTGATAATTTTATTCAGAGTATTTTCATTGGAAAATATTAATTTATGCATGCATATTTTTGCAATAACTTTGGTTGTGTAGTAATATTTTTTGCAATACTTAACCTGTATCGATACGCATTCTATTTTATTGTATAGAGTAAAAAACAAGAAAATAAATTAACTGTCATAAAACATTCATTTTTCTTTTTCCTGAACATACCAAAAATTATAGTGATAATATGCTGTTATGAGTAAATAAAATGGCAACAAGAAGTTTGTGCAAATATTTTTTTTTTATGCTGTAATTCTCTTCACTGCTATAGATATTTTGAACTTTTTAACCTAATTAACTTCAAAATTCAAAATAATAATTTCTACTTACTTCACTTGTGAAACGGGCCCAACATCGACTGGTGCCAATTTGAAACAAGCCCCACTTGCAACGACATTCTGAAACATAATTATTACTGATAAATGTGATTTGGGTGCCAGGAAAAGGTTACACTTAAAAACCTAAGGATTCCTACATAATTTAAATATCTCTCATTCCAAAACTATGTTGTGCTAGCTCAGTTAATTGGGGTTCCAAGTTCATAATTGTTGCTACTTACTCTGCAACCAATTATTCAATCTGCCATACATACGGAGTGGTGAGGAATCTGAAAATCTTATTAAAATGCTGGATTGCACATAACAAACAATGATAATCAGCTTTCTTCCAACTTAACAAATAAGAATTTATTATATCATCTATGATTCTGTTGCAAGTTAAACAATTATTACACTGATAATCAAAAATGAATTGATCTTTGGTCATGACCAGTTTTCTTCATATTACAATAGTTATAAAACCTTGATATTCATTCCTGGGTCTTCGCACGCTCGTTGCTTCTTCGATCCATGGTGCCTCGTAGAACGCGTAGAACCTTCTCCGTCGACGCAGCAGAATCTTGCTTCTGGATAAAGTCCTAGCCTAATGTCCGTGATCTGGTTCCAAATTCTCCCGGCGATACTATTATAATCCGTGACTTCCCTCACTTGCGTCGCAGGTGGACGCCTAGACATGTATTTACTTCCTACAAGAACGCTCTATTATATAAGAAATGATAGTTAATCGTATACAACTGTCAATTAGTCTTTTCTCGACCTGGGAAAATATATCAGGAGCCGACCCGCTCGTCACTGCGTTGCTCGAGTGAATGAATCAGAATGAATGTTCTTCTTAAACTCGGAAGCATTCGAATTTTATATATTTTTCTTTTGTCTCTCAAAACAATGCTTATTCCACCTCTGCTCTGTCATTTCAACCTAACGAAAATGATCCTTAATGTTGGTTGTGCATTTGTCACATAGTGACACCCTTGCGATCCTCTATTGACATCCCTACATTCTATGTCGTATGAAATGACATTTTCATAATAAAAATGGTTCGTCGTTTTGGTATATAACACTTGACAAGAGTAATTATAATGTGCAAGGGTCTTTGCCACTATTTTACATAAAACTAACTGAATGATTTGATACATTAATATGTTATCCAAATAATTTGGTTACCAATTAATGAATTGAGTATTATTATCTAAAGCATGAGAAATGTTAACAGTTGGCCTATATATCTTTAAAAATATAGGGGAAACAGGTGATGAGATTCACTTTTTGTTTTTTTAATGTAAATCAGTACGAATTGTACCTATGAACAAGTATGTGCTTTTATATCACATGTTAGTTATGACACTTGTTTCCACCACAAAACATAATCGAAAATTCACTAAAACCCTCTCAAATATCAAATTTCCAAAAATTTGTATTTGACCCCTATTACCCTCACATACAAGTGATGGGAGTCACTAAAGAAATATGAAGCAAAATGAGCACATTAGTACTTCAAACAGTATTTATTTTGTTCACAATAATTGTAGGAGTCTAAAGTGATGTGACTCCCAAGGTTGTCCACGATCAGCAGCACTAGGTCCTGTGCAGTTCGTCAAGTAAGGCTTTTAAAACATTTAAGCCACTTGATGAATTCATTCAGCCATTCTTGCTACTTATGTAAATAGCATTGGGAGGCTATTTAAGCTCATTCACATCAATAAATTTATTTTGTTTGGAGGAATGGCAGTCATGCTGTGATAATGAAAATCACTGATCACCAGGGAATTGATTTATATGGAGTAAAAATATATGAACTATGTAAATATAAACGTAGTTATTCTTATCAAAATATGGAGCTAAATATGGGCTTAATATAATAAAAAATTAATATAGTAAAATGATATTTTATTGTCAGTTGATAAATCTTCATCTTTAAATTCTGAAATGTAACTTCTAACTTTACACTGGCTGACTGTGCTACTTTTGGCATTTCACACTAGAGGGATTAAGAGAACTGAACCAACGTGTAGTATTCTGA
Organism: Teleogryllus occipitalis; assembly: GCA_011170035.1. Taxonomy (NCBI): domain Eukaryota; kingdom Metazoa; phylum Arthropoda; class Insecta; order Orthoptera; family Gryllidae; genus Teleogryllus; species Teleogryllus occipitalis. The sequence goes on from BLKR01004101.1 coordinate 43,706, forward strand.
CTGGATTGTAACTGACAATGAGGAGCTGTATAAGTTGAATTCTAATGTCTCCGTCTCTGTGACACAATGCGATTTCTGGGAAGCAGCTTCAGAGGAAAGGCGAGGGAAATACTGAAATGAGATGCATTTCCCACACACCATTGAGGTCTCAAGGTCTTCTGTCAAATAAATCCAACAGTTCTCGCACCTCCTCAGGTCTCCCTTCACCCAGTGGGACACTCAGACCCCTCAGTCAGGGCCTCAGGGCCAGAGATGGATCTATTCTTCACTTAAATTAAAACAATAACAGTTTTTTTGACTTACTTCAGATTGCCAATTCTCCCCAATTTAAAAAACTCTAATGTTAATGCAATTACTACAAATTTTTAAGCTCTTATTGTTGATATGCATTTATTAATATTTAATGAAATTTCAGTATTAAGCTTAATGTGCTAGTTTATGGTCTGCTTTTATAAGAAATATGGACTTTTATTCAAATATGGACCAAAATACAAAATATGGAAAAATGGAAAATTAAAGTACCATTTTTCAACTCTGCACATTATGAAACATACAGAAAATGCAAATTAGTATCAACACTAGCTTATTTAGTAAATATGTATTTACATAGAAATCCATTCCCTACTGATCATCATTACCCCTCAAGCACATATTTTTATCATAATTACTCATAAACTTTATACATGTTTAAAATTACTCATAATTGGTATCAAATAATTTGCTGAAGTACTTCCCACAAATTTTAATTTTTCCAGAAATCTCCAAGTTCACATGAGTATGACCTTATTTTCTTTTTTAACTACAGTAAAACTGGTTCAATGCAGAACATGTATAATGCGGAAATCTGTCTAATGTGGACTTAAATCATGTTCAATCAGTCAATCATCAGTTCATCATTCAAGCAGTCAATCACAAATTCTACACATTATTTTACACTGCTTAAAGCGGAATCTTGTCTAATATGGAAAAAAAAATTCTTGTCCTTTGAGGTTCCACTTTGAGCAATTTTTACTGTTTTCACTTTCCTGGTATGAATGCGATAATCATCGGTGTAAGGTTTCATTGACTGCGGCAATCAACTGGCTATCATGACTAATAGTAGGTTGAGGAATTTGTTTCCGCTTTTCAATATAGTTTGTTTACAATATTTATCAATAATTTACCGTTGAATCCCTTTATCCCCACTTCCCCTATCATTGTCAGATAAATTGTATGTAAAGGTTTCTTTAGTTTTCTTAATATTTAGTAACATAACATTTTTTAAATGTGTTATACATTTTTGTCTAGGGAACAACAGAAAAGGAAATGTTTTGCCTTGACAATTAAAGTTAATACTACTCCCACACCTTAATGACCTTATTTCTAGCAACATCGCAGTTGTAATGTTGTGAATCGTATTTTTGTAATTATCATAAGACAGAAAAGGATTAGAAATTGTAGTAAAGAGAAAAATGTCCAACAGTATGATTTTGGTTTGTTTAGTTGGCATATGTGTTTTGTTAGACTGTTATATCATTGTAGAAATCACGACCGTTAATAAGTAGTAGGATAATGGATCACGGGATCGGTCAATTAATGGATTACACTAGTTTGCCAACGTTTCGGAATATTTTATTCCATCATCAGGGCTTACTAATACATAGTGAAAGAAAGTGAATTTCACTTTCTTTCGGGCCGTGGCCATGGTCGGACCTGCTATGGACGTGGGTGCTTCAACAACTCTGTATTGGAGTTGTGCTGTGAAGGAATATTATGTTTGACCAGTATATGTATTAGTAAGCCCTGATGATGGAATAAAATATTCCGAAACGTTGGCAAACTAGTGTAATCCATTAATTGACCGATCCCGTGATCCATTATCCTACTGTTATATCATGGTAAAGAATACTCTCATCCATTACTGTCTACGTCACGGCAGTGCAGGGACTGTATTGACAGAAAACGGCGTAATAACTCCTCTTGGACTAGATAGCTATGAGAAACAACGGAAGATTTTTTTAAATTCTAAAGAAATAATTAATAGTTACAGAAATAATTGAGTAGCAAGAAGGAACATGGAACGGACAGGTCTATAGCAAGAGAGACCGAAAACTAGGAAGTCCGCATTGGAAAGGAAGAAGGTGGGCAGCACTGCAAATTGAGCCGTGACGTTCCGAGTCAGACAGTATATACAGATCCCTGTTCCGAGTGGAACTCATATTTTCTACCGGGCCGTGCTATGCCGGGATGAGCGAGGACTAGGGAGCTTGAGGATCAAGAAAAAGTGCGAGCATAGTAGTGGATGACCAGTTCGTACATATTCTTCTTTCTCGCGTGCAGTGGCGAAGTGTCAGGGTAGGCAGAGAACTGAGCTATCCCACGGTGTAAGATATAAATGGTAAGTTCATAATGTCGTTTTTTTAACCAATTAATACCGTACGTACAAGTTAATTGTTCTGTTCTTATGCATATTCAATGTGATTTGTCTTCGCCGTCGCCCGATGTTGCGGGTACAAAGAGTATATCTCAGAGATGGCACTCAATGTTAAACAGAGAAACCTTATTTGCCCAACTTCCGATGCGGCCATGTGCAACTGTATTGATTTCTATTGGGCAAATGAACAGCCAATAACGTAGAAGTAACCGGAAAATTTGAAAAAAATAGGTACGCGGGAATTTTAAAATTTTCTCCAAAATCACTCCCTATATTTTCAACCTTAACTTATCAAAAAGTAACAAAAATAATTGTAAGGATTTTATGGAAGAAAAATCAAATTACAGCAGTAAAATCTAGTATTTATTAAACATATTGACAATACACAATTTTATAATTTCAATAGCATTAACAATTTTGTTATAAATAAGGCAATAAACACAGTACAGGAGTTCAAATGCAACTTCACTTGCTTAGAGACATGCCAAATTAATGTGAATACTTTGAAATACTACTTTATTAGAGAGCACTATATATGAACAGTGCTTAAAAGTAACAAATGAAAACATCGCATCTTTGCTCAGGTAAAACAAATCATTACAATACCATTGGTGAAAGTGCCATTTTATTTTGCGAGTAGGAAAGGTGGTGACATAAGGCCAATAGGACGTGTGCCCCAATCCTACGAGCAAACTAAAATCACTTTCACCGTGAATCTTTTATCAGTATTACTGCCTTTTATTTTATTTTAATTCAAAAATAGAAATCACCTAATTATGTAGTTACATAAAGGTCTGTAATAGCTGATTTGGTCAGATGACATTATTATATTTGTTTCTTGCTTTAACAGTTGTATCTGAACATTTGTGCATTGTTCCATTTTTAGCACTAGTGCTAAAAATTTAACTTTTAGCATGTTGTCCAAACCTTAAACGTAACTGCACTTACTAGTAGCTTTAGATATAATAAAAATAACAAATATTGATTTAAACATTTATGAGAACATAACCAAAAATATGACTTGGAAAACTATATTTTTTACAAAACTCCATCAGAGTTCCAAGTAAATGTTTCTTTGGTTGTAATCTATTAAATGAGACCTTTTTGGACCTTCTATTACATTTTTTGTGGTTTAGCTCATCTTGGTACCCCCACTACTTAGTACAGGTTACCAGAAATGTGCAGGATCTTATGTTCAATTTAAAATGAAATTGATTATTTGATATTCACAATTTTATCGCATCCAATGGCAGAGTACACACTGATCTTAATGCTCCATCACTTATACTATTAAGAACTGTCAGATCAGAAGAGGTGTCTGCAAACACTTTGTAGAGAATTAAGAATGTCATTTACTGCACATAATAATTCTTTAAAATTTTCTCTCTGAGCTGTGACTCCTCAAAGAAAATAATTTTAAAACAAAATTATCTCCTCATATTATCTTACATTATTGGGGTATACTTTTAAATTAAAATTATAGATCAACATTATTTTCACTCAAATTACTCATTTACATGCCTTTTTAACTGCAAAAATTCAGATCAAAACCAGAAATATCAGCAATAATCTTTCACATTTTTTTCATGTCAGTCTGCCTGCAATACCAATCTAGTAAATATTCTCTAATAATAAATAAGGGCATGAAAAAGGCTAGCAAATGTATCTACACACTAGATGTACCAGCATTCTGAAAGACAGAAGAACCTGTAACAATCATTAATAAATTATTACCAATACGCTATGGTTCCAGTAGCATACTTCTTTTTGCCTTTCACACATATCACAAACTCACCATTTTCAGTACGAATTGCTGCCTGTGCACAAGGAGCTGAAAATATAAAAAAAGGTGGTAAGACTCTCTTTAAACAGTCTACTGTTGTGTAATCAAAATTAATATGCCCCAAACAAAATTGTATGCTGATTTGCAATCTTGAAAAAATCTGTCCTGTTTGAAGCTCTATTGCCAAGAGGGACAGACGAACTACAAATGTAAACAATAAAAAATGAGTTAAACGGTGCTACACTTTAGACAGATGAATTCTATTTTTAAAAAATCTTACCAGTTACAGCCATTGAAGTTGGTGACAATCTCGATGGGCTGAAACAAAGGATCTGAAAACAAACAGAAACATAAAATAGAAGTTCCACAACTTTCAACTAAATAATTTGAATGCCCTTTCAAGACAAACGCTTACCATGAATACTGTCAGCAAATGTATTGGGAACATTTCCTGCAGCATACCATAGTTTCTCTATCCACAAATGATCAATTATTATCCCAAGTTTTCAGTAGCATTATTGCTCCCAGTTACATGCAGTTGCAGAAAATGCTCTTTGCATATTGACTCACTAATGGTTAAATGTGCATTTGGCGAGAGCTGGTTCCCAATATCTTTTAGCCATTCTACCTCTTAAACAAATTATTTATTTTACAGACGTAATTTTTTAAAAAAAATTAACAGCAGCAATAATCTACAAATTACATTCATAAAAACGTGAGATACGAAAAATTAAACTCACTTTTTCACATTTCTTGGAAACCCAAATCACATTTCAATGGCTAATTTTCTTTAAATTTGTGCAATTGGACACCCAGCATCTTCTTGTAGTCATAACACACACTTCAGAAAATGCGATTCAGCTATAAATCACTAGATTTCTTTCCCAAACTCAAAGTAACTGGTGGCAAGACACCGTTAACGGTCCCACAATAAGCATGTATACTATCGTAGACCATCCTACGCTGGACACCGAAATTCAACCGAAATCCAACCAGCTGAGATAGCGCTAACTATGAAAATTAGTAGTTCACAGTTTTACCGTTAGAGCGCGTTGATGAAAATACGGTTGCATATGGCGTCGGGCGTGAAATTCAAATAACGACATCTACCGGCCTATCTATTGCTCTACCACTCTCAAAAAAACCTTCCACTGCCCATGCCCGAACGTGGCCTCTCCCTCCAAGGCTCCTAATATTTCCCCGCGTACCTGCGCTCTTCGTCACAACTCCTCTGTCTTTCTCTCGTGGGTCGCGCGGTAATTCAACACTGCGAGTTTGGTGATAACAAACTGATGAGTGAGAAGGATCAGACGGAATGCAGCTTACGTGTTTCTACAGTAGGGGTTGTCCAAACGATCAACAGAAAATAAGCCGTGTCTTGAAGTTTCGGTAGGTGCGTCAAGCTGGAACAGCCAAGTCAGCACACCGACACGAAACATGTCAAATCATTTATTGCTAATTAATTGCCGCGTATTTTCGTGGACAAAACGGGGGTGCGCTAGCTTGACGTCAAGCCAGCACACACATCAGTTAAATTCGAGCCAGAGCTCAATGGAAACCATCTAATAATTGATTGCTGATGAATTGCCACAATTTGGAATTAATTTGCACGTATTTTCGTGGAGAAAACGGGTGTGTGCTAGCTTGACGTCAAGCCAGCACACACATAAGTTAAATTCGAGACTGAGATCAACGGAAACCCTCAAATCATTTATTGCTAATTTATTGCCAATTAATTGCCACAAATTGGAATTAATTATCACGTATTTTCAGTCTAAAATAATGTCAATGTCAGCAGGCATGACGCAACACCGAACATAATAAAAAATAATGAAATATACAGAAAACAAACGAGCACAATCTCATAAAACTAACAAGATAGTCTAAAGACATATCATACTATTGTTTTACTCTATGCACGATTTAATTGCCCCTCTCTTTTATGAGATAATACATTTTTTAACTTCGTAGTTATGCAACCACGTACGACATACAAATAGATAATGCGAGAGTACCAACGAGTACGATATATCTAAAATCTATTAAATAATTAAATACACTAGTTTATTTTTATTTTTTATTTAAATACACTAGTTTAATACTAGTTTATTTTTTTTTTGCGAGCGGTTCAGCTATAGTGAAATACCACTGTTGCGGGTAAGGCCAGTGGGGGGCAGGTAGGGGGGACACGGCCGTGTTAACGGAACGTCGTGTAACGAACTTCTGCCAAGTAGTTTCAGTGACGTTCGTATGTATCGCGGTTGTCGCATACGGAAAGCCTATTGCTCTTTGGCATTGAGTTAGAACCAAGGAGGTACTACTCGCGCAACTCTTCTTGAACGATGACCTTGTTTCCCCCTCCCTTTAGCAATAAACAGTTGAAGGCAAAAACTCGCAGCTAGCACTGATGACAACATTCCAAGAATTAAAACTTCGTTGGCGCGAAATAGAAGCTAGTGAAAGCTAGTTGGTTTCATAGTCGAGAACTTCTGTTCAGCTTTATAACCATTATCTAAAGAAATGGCTGAGGCAGGTCCAGGTCCTTCAAGGGAGGCACCTGAAACTCCTATCTAGTGACCCTGATGTTGCCTACCCAAAACGATGACCTGGCGCACACATAGCAGGTTTGACTTTGATTTTCCAGAGGTTGGCGTTACTGTAAATACTCTAGTGAGCGACTTTGTAACTCATGCCCCCACTCCGCCCGCGTTTCTTCAATCCATCGTTCAACAAAAGTTGCGCGAGTAGTAATAATATATGGAGGCGGCATCGGCCGCAGAAAGTGAAGCCCATCGCTGGTGTGTCCGCCATATTGATCTGACCAAAACACCAGAGTGCGTCTCGGTGTGTTTCGGCTTGTTAGCTCGTTTCTTTCTGTACCGCGAGTTATTTATTTTTATTCCTGGGGAAAAAACGTTTAATAAACATATTTTTCCGTAGAGAAATAAATTGTTGGGAGTTATATTTCTCAAGGTGAGTATCTAACGAAAGGGCCGGACGTAATTGAACATAGTAAATCAAGGCCTATCTTTATTACATATTTACTTTTTTTAAATTATTACATATTACACTTTATTACATATTAGTATGTGCCTACCCTTTTGGTTCTTTAAAAACTTTAAGCTATCTGTCGTTATTTCAGAGTGATAAAATGGTAACCTGTTGTGCTCATGGCTGCACCAACAGGTCAGGTACCGCAAACCACGAAAAAAATTGTCTTTCTTCAGGTAAGCGAGTTCATTTATGATCTCTTTCGGTTTGGTGATTAATAAATTATGGAACCATTGTATTTATTTATGTTTTATTTATAAGAATGAGATCATAAATGGTTGGAAAGTTGTGCATGCCATTCATTGCTCATGTTTAGATTTCCTAGTGAGAAAGACCAAGAAAGAAGGCAAGCATGGATTAGAGCTGTAAGGAGGGAGAAATGGGTTCCAACTCCCCACTCATATTTATGCTGCCTTCACTTCAGCTCAGACCAAATAAATTTAACATATCCCAGTGGACCTCGATTAAAGGATGGAGCAGTTACAAATTTATTCTCCGCTTACCCAGGCTATTTGCAATTGACATCGAAAGAGGTATAATTAATATCACGGCTACAGTATCTTTCTTTCATCTACTTACATTGTATTAATGTCCATTATTATTTTTCCTTTAGAAAAGAAAGCCACCTTCTGAGAGACAACTTGCTACTCAGCCAAGTTGTAAGGTTTGTAAAATAAAATAATAAATGTGCCCTTACTGTGCTGTTTAAGGTGTAAGAGGGTTTTTGAAAGTGAGAGGACTTCATAATTGGAGCAAAAAGGAAGAGGAGAAGCTCTCTCAATCTGGTTCAGAAGTGTGTAGAGGAAAATGTCTTCATGACATTAACACATGTGATCAATCAAACCCCAGATGATAATCACATTTACCATTAGGTAAAATTAATTATAAAATTATATTTGAAAATAAGGTCCACCTACGCATGCAAATTAGTGACTTATGCAGCCCAGGGTGAGAGTGTAATCATAGGTTTATTTTATTCAATGGAAATTAAAAATTGATTATTGATGGTTATTAAAATTTTTCTTCACTTAAAGGACCATTCTTTAAGAGTCCTTTGTACTATCTGAGGAAGTAATTTACTATTTACAGGAACAAGATTTATCCACTTGTTTGTTTTTTGATTTATCCACTCTGTCCTGTCAATGAGAGTTTTGGATTGAAAATTCACTAATTTTCACCAGACAATTACAATACTTCTTACTTTGTAAGAAGAAAAAGTAATAGTTTTATACAATTATTTTCATTTATTTTATAGGAAAACAAATGTAAACATTGAAATAAATCAAACAGTTCATCTGAAAAAAATATTTTGTATTGTTTACCTTGCCCATGAAAAAAAATTAAATGGTTTCCTCTTTGAATTGCCTATTCCTTAGATCTGTTAGAAATGTTATATTAATTATACATATGTGTTGTTTTTAAAAAAGATATTGAATTTACATTTGAAAAATATTTAATTGAAGGCTTCAGGAAAACTAAATTTGAGAAAATTTATAATTTTATTCTTGTCTGAATTTCACCTCAGTTTTATTATTGAAGCCTATTCTGGGCAATTGAATTAAAACTTATTGGATTTACTGTGGCATTTGGTTACCGTTTCCTTTCAGACTTTTCTTCTCATACTCCTTCCAATACAATCCTTAATTACGTTCTTATGTTAAATTTGGAACATAATTAGCAGTTTTCACAGTATCAATTTGTGACATTAAATTCAGCTTCTTGCATGTTGAATGCAACACATTGTAAATTGTAAAAACATTGTAAAAACTCCTGCATTCAGATTGTTCTGGTTGATTTTTTCCTTCTTTTTTTTCTTCTTTATTGTTTTTTTAAATCTCTATTTTAAAATATTGTATTTTCTCACTCCCATGAAGTGAAAGGTACAATTGTACAATTTAGTTTCAAGAATACAGGTCATCGAGCAGATAAATTAAATTCTAATCTGCTTCACACAATAAGTGAAACAATTTTTAAAGATGCCTCTGCCATTTAATGAATTTTGGGGAGATTTAATATATTTCCAGGTCTGTTTTGCTTTATTTTCTGAATATTTCTGTCTGGTAATTACAAATAATTATATATAAAACATATTCCTTACGGAAATATCAAAATATGACTAAATTAAATGTTAGGGTGGAAAGGTAGATTTCAGGCTTTTTGGTCGTATTGGTAAGCGGGTAGCCTAACCGAGCATGCAAGGGGTTGGCTTCATTTTCCGCAATGGGAATGGTCAGCCATGCCGCCTCCATATAGTATAACCCCCTTGGTTAGAACGTTCCACGCATATGCTTCAGAGGAAATGAATAATTATTTAAATATTTCTTTTGGGAAGGGCAACTTGTAAATTGAAAGATAATGTTTTTTTTTCGTTTTTAAAAATCTATTTTCCTTTTCTACTACAAAATTAAATATGGAAGTTACAGAAATTTAAATCGTACAGTATAGAGCTAAAACAAAATAATAAACATACAAGTTCATTCTCTAAAAATTAAAAACTTGAAATTATAATATAAAAATAAATATTACAGAACAAACCAAACTTCAATTATTTAATTTACAAATTAGTTTCAAGAATACAGGTCATCGAGCAGATAAATTAAATTCTAATCTGCTTCACACAATAAATGAAACAATTTTTAAAGATGCCTCTGCCATTTCATGAATTTTGGGGAGATTGAATATATTTCCAGGTCTATAAAAAAAATCTTATCTTTTCTTCTTATTGAAATGAAGAAACCTTTGCTACAAGAATTCATGTTTGAAACTGAAGAGTTTCCTACCTTCATTAACACTTTTCACAAATTTACAATTCATTTTAGTCCTCGTAAGTTACATGTCACGAAGCATAAAGTTCCCATTTTATTTTATAAAGTTAATTTAAAATTTTTAAATTTTACATATGTTCATTTCAATGGAAATTCAGTGTATCCTCTCTATTTAGCAGATTTAGAAATTATAATCCTTGCTCTTGAATTCATTTTTTAACATTTTTTTAAAATGTATTTTCTTGGCATCTAGTTTTAATTTTCCTAATTGCAATTAATAAATTCTTTGTTTAAGTATTGGAAAAACTTGCTTACTTGATTTCATAGAGTAAAAATATTTCTTTTCTCAAATTCCTCTAACTCAATAAATAATTTAATTCTCAACTGAACTTTAGTATTTTAATCTATTTTCTAGAAACTTTTTCATACACAAAAATCATACATACAAAAATTGAATGACGAATGCGGGTCAGTTTTGGACGATGGTAAGGTAAACACATGCCTGAACAGACAGTAAGTTTTAGCACTACATACCTGAAAAGCCAGACACAGAGCCTTAATGCGGTCTGAATACCACCTACAATTAATGAGAATAGTAAAATTTAGTTGATAAGAGTGAAAAATTTCATTTGGCAAGTCAACAAAATGGCTGTCCTCATGAGACCCATTTGGTGACTGCAAAAAGGATTTATCCAAGCATTTTCTTGTCTGTACCAAATATTTCTCTTTAAAATAATTTGCAACCTGAAATTTTTTGTAATTGCAAGAGGAAATAATTTGTCCTTTGTGATAACCCATTAATCTTTTCAAATTGTATTTTCTAGACCCAAACTTAAATTTGGAAAGAGCCCCTCACAGTGGTATGTCTGGTGTACCCAAAAAAGATTGTACCTGACTACTGTTAGTGCCATGACTTTCCTCTTTAAATGTGTTTATTGGTAAAGGACCTTTTGCATCTTCCACCTGGAAAAATTATGACATCAATTGTGTAGTAAAAGCCATTAGAAAAATTAATTTGATATAAGAAATCAATTTAAAATGTTCAATGAGAATGGTATGTTGTTTGAAAATAAATTAAAGATAATTAAATAATAATTTACCTGAATGGGTACTCTCAGATTGAGTTGAGATAATTTTCCCAAAGTCACCTGGACCACTTGGTGGACCTGCAATTAAGAAATAATGACACTCTTATGTTTGATCCATCGCTTTTCAATGTTTTGTTCAGCAGATACATTACCATGGCAAGAAAGGTTAGCAATACCATTGTAATGATAAAGAAATAATACTTGATTCTGAATTCTATTGATTAAAGTAGTGTTGCCATTTTTGAAGTATTTATGATAAAATTCTCCACTGTTGCAATTCTGTGCATTAATTATCAAAAAATGATTGCAGTGGTATCTTACAGCAAAGAGCAAAAAATGCAATTTTTCCCCTTTCTCCTCAAAATAATTTTATTTCATGACTTGACAACTTACTTTTGGAAGGAACAGTCCCAGCCACTAAGCAGATAAGAAAGTGTTCTTGAGGCCTTTGGATGTAGTCACTCTCTTGAAAATGGTGAGAGCACAAGGTGACCCTTTTCTATCATTTGGCCATTCTGATATTGGTGGAAGATTCAGAAATGACAGCCAGTTATTTGTAATGGTGCTGATGGAAAATTGTTGTGGTATGTGGTGGAAATGAAGTTCCCTTCCAGATATGGACTGGGGACCATGATCACACACCTAAAAAGTATATCTGAATTTACAATTCATGAAATTACTATGACATGAAACCAAATCCTTCAATTTTTTGCATCAATAAATTCAACCTAAATATTAATTCACATATTTCTGTTAACAACTCCATTCATTCATACTAGAGGTTTTAATTTTAAAATGTGTTATAACATTATTGGAATGTAGTGGATATTAAGCAATTTGAAATTTATTATTATTTGAAATGGATGTCGTATTACAGAATGTTCTACATTCTAAACAATTTAGTTTATTAATATTTATATATAACTGCCACATTACACACTACAAATTATAGTTACTATAAAATATTTACGATAAAACGTACATTCCTTACATTAAAAAATGTAATGGGGAAAAGATGTCATGAGTTCATAACGATAAATTATGTTACTTTCGTCTTTTGGGTAAATATTTTGTTACACTAATATTTGAAAACAATTATAGTTACTGACCTGGGGCCTTTCACAATTTACGTCTTCTTCTGTAGGAAGTGGAAGAGACAACACTCTCTTTCGGCACCCTGTCTTTTCAAAATGTCTTCAGGGCCCGTCTCGAATTCAAAGGGTGCAATGGAAGGGATACCTGTATTGGCTGCAATTGGCTGAGTTTTCGAAACATCCTTAATCATTCGTAAATTTTCGCTCCTTCTCGAATGTTCGCGGATAGTCTCCAAGTGACGTCAGATATCACATGACAAAAATTGACGCTAGTGCAGCCATCTAGAGTATGTCACTACTAGGACCTTTCGTAGCGCGACAAAATCCTCCATTTACGTGACGTCCCTCTGACCCAAACCACGGCCGACCAGCGGTTGACTCCACCTGACTCGGCCTTACCCAAACCGATCGTGCGCTCCGTACGGACAAACATGGAACTAGCCTCACACTGGCTTCAGAAAATTTGCACATAAGGCGGCTAGTTGACACAGCTATATATCTTACACCGTGGTAACAGGTTAAGGTGCACGGTAAACCCGGGATCAGCCCAATAGACTTTCGCGTTCGTGTGAATTTGAATTTGGGGTGAAAGTGTGAATTAAAAGTAAGACTATAGTTTGGCCCAAGTAATTCCGTAATCTGGACATTGTTAAGCCAAGCTTTTTGTTAAGCATTGTTATATCAAGTTTGCAGAGGGCCAGAAGTCGAAAATTACAAACAGCTTTTTCAAAAAGGAAGCACAGGACAAATGAACCTGGACATTCCTTGACGGCAAGACAAGAAATGAAATTGACTACATCCTCACCGACAATGTCACATGCGTCCCCGACATCAAAGTCATCAAAAATTTAAACTTCGAATCAAATCATAGAATGTCATGTGCCAAAATCCAACTCAAGAGAGATAGAAAGAAATACAACGCCAACAATTTTGATTCTGCCCCTTTCCAAGAAACAATCAAGGAATATGTATCATCTTGGAAGAAAAGAGTACATGACGAAAATCCAATAGGAAAAACTCAAGAACGCTACGACAATTTCGAAAGAAGCATAGCCACAGCAGGGAAAGAAGCCTCAAAATCAAGCCCACGCCCAAAGAGAAGAAAACTAAAAGAAATTTTAAAACTCATAGACGAGAGGGAAAAATTACGACCATGCAGACACACAACAGCTTGCTCAGAAAAATTCGAAGAAATAAACTAAAAGAGAGGGAAATAAGAAAAGAACTAAGAGACTTCAACACAGAAATAATAAACCAGATAATGGAAAACATATATTCAGTGAAGATAACGAAGAAAACAATACACCCCTGAAAAGCAGTGGATTCTCAGCGTAAAAAGCAAGCAAGATAAGAGTAATTCAGAGAAAAAAAATCAACTCAGTTCCTACTCTATACTACAAACAACTTTACGAAAAAAAACTCAACCACAAATCGGCTTCACAAATCACCGCGATAAGGATCTAGAAGAAATACCTCCATTAAGAATAGGTGAAGTAAGATACTCACAGTCAGAAATAAAACCTGGAAAAAACCCAGGCGAAGATGAGGTGTTAAACGAATTCTCGCATGCCCTCAGAAAGTGGTTGCAGAAATAACAAGATCATGCAATGACATTCTAGAAACCGAAGAAATTCCGAAGCAATGGACATCCAATATCATAACGCTTATACACAAAAAAGGAACCAGAGACAGACTAGACAACTACAAACCGAAAAGTCTGATGTCTAATATGTATAAATTATTATCCAAATGTTTGACTAGAAGAATCACGAATAGACTGGACGAAGAACAAACCCCTGAACAAGCGGGTTTCAGAGCAGGATACAGCACAGTAGACCATCTGCAAACCATCAACTAAAGAATTGACAAAGTTCAAGAATACAATCTAAAGCTCCACATAGCCTTCATTGATTTCTCAAAGGCTTTCGACTGTGTAGAACATGCCGCTATGTTTGACGCTCTATCATCTCAAAGCATTTAGGATAAATATATACGTACAAGAATTCTAGCAAAGATATACAAACAAAGCAAAGCAAAAGTCCGTTCGGAACAAGAGGGAGAAGTTTAAAACCTGAACCGTGGAGTCAGACAAGGAGATCCGTTATCACCCTGTGGTAAATCAGCCCTTTTTCGCACCCTGACCGGGGCCAATTGACGCTTGACGATGGCAGACGGGCGCGTCCACTTTCACCACGCTCTGACGCACCCATAGCTGGCCCTGGCAAGACTTACTGATGCACGCTTTGCGCTGACGCAGGACATAAGGTGCGGCCCTAAATCATGCACCCCCGCTCCAACCCCGAGCTGGCCGCCGGCCGTCCTTATAAGGGCGCCTCCGCCCTGGGAAAGGCAGTCTGAGTCGCACTCGTGTACGAGCAGTTCTGCTTGAATCGAAGTGACCAGCAGCCGGAGGTTGTGATCGTGGTCCATTGGAGGAGTGCCCGCGTCGCGGCGCCACCCTCCGAGGGAACTGAAGCAACCCAGGTAGCAACCTCGCGATGCGACTGGAGCCACCCTTGCCTGCCACTGCCTGCCTTCAGCCCAGTCTTTACCTCCCGGCTTGACCGAGTACTACGGTGTACCTGGGTACTCGACTACGTAAGTAGACTTGAAGCTTCTAATAAGCATGATCAAGTAAACTGCACTTGTGTTAATTATGACCGCTCCCGCCTATGTCGACAGTTGCGACATATTGGTGTCAGATGTGTATGGTTTAGAGCTGTGATGAAAATAACAAAATTTGAGATGTTGGCATCAATTTTTTTGGAAAATTCATATTTTAAAATGGCAATGATCACCTCAGGTTTCATATATTTCAATTTTCAAAATAACAACGATCACCTCGAGTTCCTTATATTTCAAATTTTGAATGGCATGAAACCTCAAGTTTAATTTCTTTTTTCTCCGAACATGCGGAAACCAACTCCCATGTTGTAGAGTCATACGCGAATTTCGTGAAATATATGACTGAAAGATTTACTCGTCAGTATTTTAGAGCAACGGTAGAGAGTATGTTGTGCAACTGCAAACAGAAACCTGTGGAGTCAGTTATTAAATAAAGCGCCATATTAAGGCGAGTGGATAAATTACTTATTGACAGTCTTCCTAATAGAGATAGCTAGCCAATTAAAGCTCATGTGGCGGACAGGCTACTCTCATAATTTTTGATCGGACTGAAGGGGGACTAAACCCGCTTCGTCTCCATAGGAAATCCCGTCCCCAAAGGAAATTATTACAGGCTGAGGAATTCGCGCGCCTCGAAGAATGCCACGCAGCAGTATTTCTCCCCGCGATCCACGATATAAGTGCTCTAATCAATCTACTAGAAAGCAGACTCTCAAACCGACAAAGCACATACCAAGTTCCGCCCAGCCAGATATCAACGTTTCCACATCCGCCAAAAAGAGAAAAATACGACCGAGTAAAGGCACGTATGAGCTTTTAGAGCCGAGCCGTCCATACACTACAGACTCGGTGCCGCGGCAGCAGTCACCCGCAGAGCATTCGGTAGTGCCTACCGTAAGTTTGCTCCAGGACCGGGCAACTCCAGGTTACTCTCGACCAGCGCGCGCCCCTGGAGCGCCGCATAACGTACGCACTTGCTTCCAGTGCGGAGAAGCAGGTCACATAGCTAGACAGTGGAGGAACAAACCGCCCAAATGTCCAAACTGCGGAGAGATTAACCACCTAAGGAGAGACTGTCCGTTCGCAATGTGTGGGCAATGTAATCAATCGGAGCACCTCCCGATATCACGCCCCTCCCGCAGCGCCGAGGCAGATTCGGGAAACGCGTGAAGCCCGACCCGGCGGTCGGGAATGAACTTATTTTAGCTGTCACCCCCGAAGCTGGTAAGACTATTAATGTCTCCATTCTTACAACCTCCAGTAAGTTCTTAGTTGATTCAGGAGCTGCAGTCACTATAGTACATTGCAAAATATTCTCATTTGAGCAACTTCCACTGTCTCCGTATCATACTTCGATAAAGAGCGCGTCAGGCCATAGTTTAAAAATATTAGGTCAATGTTCAATCCCCTTCAAGATAGATAAACGAGTATACTCTCATGACGCCCTTATAGCAAATCTAGGTAACGTTCATTACGCAGGGGTCATCGAACTGGATTTCATGACTCGTCACGGTAGCAGCCTCTCTTTCGAAACTAACCTAATGAAAATTTCAGAAGGGCTTGAGTCCGCGAAACCAGCGCAGCAAGTACTCGAAGTTAGCAGCAAGGAATCTGAACTTCTCTCCGACACAGCGCAACACGTTTGCGGCGTGAGTCTACACAAAGAGGAAATTCAATCGGAACAAGTGCCTACACCGACGGGGTCAATCTAGAAAGCAAGGAAACTGAAACATCAAGCACGGGAAATTGTTCGGTAATCGACAACCACCTTCTGGGATCTGTCAGAGAACACTTAATTGCTTGCGCGAGCAAGAAATTATCTAAGGAACAGAGTTCTTATTCGGAGATAGAACTGGAGTGCTTAGGGGGCATAGAAATGCTGAAGAAATTCCGCGTGTACTTACTCGGGCGACACTTCACTCTGCGTACGGACCACCGCCCCCTTAAGTAGCTGCTCTCGACTCTGGACCCGAAACCACGGCTTTCCCGGTGGGTAATGGAAATAGCAAAGTACACGTTTTCTATTCGTTACACACCAGGCAAAGACATCAAACATACAAACGCGCTCTCGCGCATTCCAGATCCTATCGTATTTATTGTCAGTCCTAATGTAGATTATGAACCTGTGTGGGACAAGGACCGAATGGCTCCCGAACAACGTAACTGTGCAACTCTGAAGAAACCATTCAAACTCGCGAAAGCACTCGATCCATGTTATTTCATAGATACAGACTGAGTCTTGTATCTGGTGCAAACGGCAGGTCCTGAACCCTTGTATGTAATGTGCGCACCCGTCTCAATGCACCGGTAGATCTTAAATCGATCCCAAAATAACCCTATGGCCGGTTCACCTAGGGCTAAAAAAAATCTTAGCATCATTAAGAGACACTTTCACAGGGAGTGACTGTACGCCGACACACAAGAATACATCCAGAAATGCATCACTTGTATCAAGAGAAAAGAGGAAAAAGAGCCAGTACCGATACAGCCGGTAACAGAAGCAATACACCCAGTCGAGAAAGTCGCTCTACATATTATGGGATCATTCCAAAAGGCGTTCCGAGGATATCCTCATCTGCCAAGGTCATTTCTCGCGTTATCCAGAAGCCTTCGCGATTCTCGACCAGACCGCAGAAACAGTAGCAAAAATGTTCGTCGAAAACATAATATCCAGGCATGGTACTTCAAAAATTTTACTAACTGATAGAAGCACTAACTTTACATCGAAGTTAATGAAAAACATCTGCAAATTACTCAGAATAAAAACAGTATTCACCACCGCTTACAATCCCGCGGCAAACGGCCGACTCGAAAGAGCACATCAGTCTTTCTCCGCCGTCATATCGCTCTATGTGAGTCAAGGCCACAGTGACTGGGATGAGCACCTTCCTTATGCACTGTTTACGTACAGGAATAGCAGACACCGGGTGACGGGATTTTCGCCGGCGTACTTAGTTTACGGCCGAGAGTTGTCCATGCCATGGGAAGCTATTCTTACACCCACGTCTCTGTGTTACACGGAATCACCTCCATACGATTATGTGCTCCAGAGACGATTGCAGATCGCACATGCGCAAACAACCGAGCAAAATGCAGCTACAATCAACCACGAACACGACCAAAATAACAAGGGGTTGAGGTTCCTTAACATTAACGTCGGAGACCTCGTCTTGCTCCGGAATATGGTTCTTTTTCCAAATCAAACCAAGCAACTTGCTACCCGCTGGGTAGGGCCTTATAGAGTCATGAGAGTATGCAGTTCAGTAAACTTTGATATTCAGGATATGCAAGGAGGCCGCGTTGTCGCAACCCATTATAGGAATCTGTTATTGTTACACCCGTCGGGGTGTAATAATATCCGGATATATCAATCCCTTCGGTAGTGCTAGAAGCCGCGACACCCAACAACAGCCTATCCCAGGATGCTAGAGATGACGAGATGACCCACCCCAACTAGACAGAGGACACCGCGCCAGCACCACAGGTCAACCACCGCAACCGCCACCACCGCAACCGCCACCACCGCAACCGCAACCGCCACCACCGCAACCGCAACCGCCACCACCGCAACCGCAACCGCCACCACCGCAACCGCCACCACCGCAACCGCCACCACTATCACTACAACCAACGCCACAGTCACCATCCGTGTCGCCTGTATCGTGCCGGAACGACTCTCTAGTTACAACCTACGACCACGACGGAAACACCCTAGACACGAGCATAGACGCGAGCATGGCGCAGCATGGCTCCTTCATCCAAGATGGTCCAACTATTCATGGAGCTCTTTGGCCGCCCCCTGCAGGACCTCTCCGACGGAGAGACCTCACCCGTCATTATGCCAAGGCAGCCCAGCAGAAGGTCACAGGCCGTCTCGACACCTTCCCCCTCACGACCGGAAGCACCAGCCACTCCTGCCACAGGAGGGGCTCTCATGCGAGGCTGGATCTTCTTCAGGGACACCCCGGTGAGGAGTTCCCAACTAAAATGGCGGGATGTCCACCCACGCCGGGACGAGGCTCGGCCTGGGACTTCCCCGATAAACCGCTGGAGGTTAGGGGTCGAGGGCAAAAGAACTCCCTAAACTTACGTCGCGAGCTCTTCCCAATTGACCAGCCAGCCACTGACTCCCGACCGTTGTGCCCGGCCTCCAAATGGTCCCTCGAGGTGGTTTTGCCAGAGTTCCACAAGGCCCGCGACGTCCCCGGCTCGCCGCCACGAGACCCCAGGCGAGAACCCGCACAAGGACCAAGGCGAGTCTGGACGCTCCGTCTCCCAGTTCTACAAAGACACCAGCAAACGCACCGTACCTACGATGGGCCGTCAAGAAGAGGTACAATAAAATCCGCAGTCGGATGAACAGGCTGAAGAAGCAGCTCCGCCAACGGCAAGAAAAGACGCAAACAGATACAGGAGCGTCTAGTGAAGTGTAATGCGGTGAAGTGTGATGTTCAAGTATGCTAGTGGCATTAAAACACATAGGATTAATGCTAGTAAACATAGTGAGTGAACATCGAGTGCCAAATAAAAAAAAAATAATAAACACATGAATATTGTTTTTCAAATAATTATGGTAGATTTAAAGTCTCTTTTTGTGATTTTTATAATGTGTTAGTAGTATTTTGTGTTAGGGTCGCAGTAGATCACAGACTACATCATTTATTCGATACGGCTACGGAAAACAGCTGCGGCGCCTGTATACACATATGACTACACTGAATATCTGAATCCAAAAATTCTTGGGTCCCTGTGAAGAGCATGCATCGCTTTTTTCCGGCACGTGAGGGACATAGCAGGAACCATCCATGACATGGAAAGAAAATAGTTGTCGCAGATCTCGGCATCCTCTTCCCAATCGCCCCCCCCCCCATCTCAACTAAAAGGTATCCGCAGAGACGCAACCTCCAAGTTACCAATGAACACTGCATTGTTAACTTGATAAGTCGAAGTCTCAAAGTAGTAACGGTGTTTCCCGCCGACGCGTACTCTGACAATGGGGATAGGTGCATATCTTTCTACTGTTCTCCCTGCGAAGAAAAAATATTGATTTTTCGATTACCGTGCCGGTCGCTGAAAGGGGCCAACGGCACGGCAGCCCCTCCGTCACCTTGGAGGGGACAGCAGCGCTCGCTCCTCCACCGCTGCACTCCATAAGCGGGGCGCGGCGCACTACGAGGCAGTGGAGAGTGGAGATTGAGTCGACGCTATTTGGAGTACGCCTGCCACTGGAAGAGAACGACATCACGCAACACTACCTATTTAAGACAACGACCACTAGAAACACCCCACTCACGCCGACTTGCAAGAATTTCATCTTCTGGAGGACGAGACCTGGCTTTGGGATTTTGGATTAATAAATTGTGTTCTAATTAAAATTTACAATTTCCTCCATTTAGTTCACAGCAAAGTCTACCATTAAAAACCAAGATCATGGACACATGTGTACTCCCCGCTCTAATATACGGATCAAAAACATGATCGCTAACAAACCCAAAAATGTAACTAAAGAGATGCCAACGGAAAATGGAACGCAGGATTCTGAATATCAAACTTAGAGACAAAGTTAAAAGCTGTACGATAAGGGACAAAACAAAAATAAAAGATGCGATCGTACAAGCAGAACTTCAAAAATGGCGCTGGGGGGGGGGGGCACGTAGCCCGACATAACCAAGAAAGATGGGCATACGCCGTAACAATATGGTATCCAAGAACGGTATGGAGAAATCAAGGCAGACAAAGACTGAGATTGGCAGACGAATTCAGAAAAGAAGTAGGCAACGCTTGGACACGTGCAGCTCGCCACAGACCCACTTGAAAGTACATCGAATTGCGGAGGGTTCATGTCACTAATGCAAACGACCCCTAGGTTTGAAAACATGATCCAGAAAGGCAACAACCAAAAAGTCAACCAACACCTTGAATGCAGGAGGCCATTATCCCTAAATGGGATTAAACCAGGCTAATAATAATAATTTTCATTTTGGTGTATTATTTTGTATTTTCAAAAATTACACAAATGTATTTTTTTAAATAAATCTCACTCTGTTAGTAAGCACTTTTCCAGCAATATGTTTAAATTATTTCATTTGTGAGTGGATGTGCTTCAAATAACTTGAAATGAAGTATTTCGAAAACTCAATAGATTCCTGTGAAAAGAGCTTCAAAATTTGCATTTCCAGTAACGTTTAAACGGCACTTTCTTAAAAAAAGCTCTAAGTTTTTCAATGAAAATTGACATTTAGGACGAGGCTTTATTTTTCTTTCATTGTCTTAAATATTTCGGTTCTCCAATTAGGAAACCGAAAAATTGAGAAATATCCAAAATGTACTTTTGGAGCGATAGATGGCAGCTGGCAAGAGAATAGGGTAAGACCGTAAAGCCAATCCACATCAAGGAAATTAGAAAACTTTACAATGAGAAAGTCTGTGCCATTCTGTAGCACCACTAGTTACATTCTCGTATTCGTACGTATATACGTAGTATAGAGAAAGTTATGTAATGGTGAGGAAAATCGATTTGAAAATTTCAACGGAAATACACGTTTTGGAGTCCTCTGATATAGAAAAAAAAGTTTTTTTAAATGTCCGTCCGTCTGTGAGAACTCCTAGCACCTAAACCATGTAGTATAAGTTTTCCAGATTGAAGAAACCCCTGTCCGTTTGGCTCTAGTTAAAACTCTGAAATTTTGAATTTTTTTTTTTGGGGGGGGGGATAATTCGGCCAACTTAGGTACAGGAGCCACCCGGAAACTGCTCCAATTTTTTTTCTTTAAATTTCTAGAATAGAATACTCAGATATAGATATCAATGGTAAGTCGGATTAATAAATTCCATATTAATAATCTTCGGTTGGGAATTAATCGAAAGGATGATGGGAGAATTAATTAAAATCCTTGAAGAGTTCTTAATCAATTTATAGGTATGTTTAGGATATTAGATGGAGGATCAAACGATGAAAATAAATTAGTTCGAATTTTTTAATTTGTCGATTAGATTTTCAAAATTAATTGTTTATAAGATGAAGTTGACTAGATTAGGAAATAATTTATTGTTGTGATAATAATTAGAGTAATAATAAGAAAATTATTAGAGATAATCATATTTTGGGGGCTATTTGTGGAATTAAGAGATATTACTATGGTATTAATTTTAATATGACATTAATGTTATAATTAACTAATCTATGATATCTTAAGCAGTGTAAATTTTACTCTGCGTACTCAAAATTTGAAGAAAAATTTTGAGCATTTTTTGAGAAAAGGGAGTTTAAGCGTTTCTGAAAATCCGGAGTTTTTAGCTCATTTTAACAGAAAACTGTTGAGTTTTCGAGAAACTTTGTGTTGTGATATACCAAAATGACGAACAATTTTTATTATGGAAATGTTATTTTATTTGACATAGAAAATAGTGATGTCAATAGATGATCTCGAGGGGGTCGCTATGTGACAAACAACCGGCGTTAAGGATCATTTTCGTTAGGTTGAAATGACAGAGCAGAGGTGGAATAAGCATCGTTTTGAGAGACAAAAGAAAAAGATATAAAATTTAAATGCTTCCGAATTTTTAGAAGAACATTCATTCGCTAGATATATTTGGCTCTAGATATATTTTACTAGATCGAGGATTGACAGTTGTAATTATCGTTTCTTATATTAGGATAGAGCGTTCTTGTAAGAAGAAAAATACGTGTCCTATATTACGTATATTACTGCGTATACGTGAAAGTAAAAAAGATATAATTCATTACCATGAGTATCGGAAAACTCAAGGATGGAGGCATACAAATCCTAGTAAATCCTAAACTACGCCACATTTTGCAGTACTCTTTACCAACAGAGAGCATGAATAATTTTTTCGTGTTTCCGGGCGCATCAACTGCTCTGGTCATTAGTCCCGTTAGTGTAGTGCAACATGTTTTTTTCTCGGGAGATAGCGGTGATCTTCCCCCGCTGGATGGCGAGATTCGGCGCCGACCTACTTGCTAGTGGGGTTTCCTCCTAACCAGGACTCTCCCACCAGCGTGGCACCGCCCCAGCCGGGACAAGCTCTAAGCTACCGACCGGTCTCCCGAGATATGTGGTAGCGTAGTGTAGTGCATGTTAGTGTAAGGGAAGAGGATAGGACAAGGAATGGGAAGGACAGATCGCGCGCGGTCCCGGCCTGTTTGGTAGGGTACTGCTCAGGAATTCGCCTGGTATAGATCGGAGAAACCACGGAATCAGAGCAGCTGGCCGCTAGAATTCTCCTCCAGACAGCGACTGAATTCGACCTAGCTGAAAAGCTAG
Organism: Teleogryllus occipitalis; assembly: GCA_011170035.1. Classification (NCBI taxonomy): domain Eukaryota; kingdom Metazoa; phylum Arthropoda; class Insecta; order Orthoptera; family Gryllidae; genus Teleogryllus; species Teleogryllus occipitalis. The sequence continues at coordinate 66,810 of BLKR01004101.1, forward strand.
TGTCGAAAATCCTGCCGCCGTCAGGACTCGAACCTAGGACCTCCCGGTCAGAGGCGCTGCCGTTGATGCACTGAGCTACGGCTCCCGGTACCAACAATCTTTCTAATAAACTACACTAACAATGATTTTTTTGCTCTGATTTTCAAAACATTCAACAAAACCACTTACGTGTGTTCCGGATAGCCCAACTTTCACCATACAACAAAAACCTACTTCGAAAGAAACCTATTTTTCGAAATTAAATTATGTCTACAGAAATTAAGTCACAATACATTACAGAACACAACAGTAAACTTTTTAACATTTTGACTTTCGATATTATCCATGTTTTGTGGTTTTGTGTTGATGTGCATTTATATGTTGCATTTATAGTTTTATCTGAACAAGTTTCATAGTTAGAAATTAATATTAATTTTTTTAATCTGAACCAAAATTACAGTTTTTAGAACCGTGTGAATACTCTTAGAAGTACCCAGTTTAAATACTTATAAATTTTTTTTTCAGCGGTACCCGTTTTGAACGAGGTTCTGAACGCTGTGCCACACTCCAGCACCCATTCGACGCCGTGGGAGGTACATTTCGGCGTGAAGAAGTTAAGGACGTTTGACGCAGTGAAGATACCACCGGAGATTAGTGGATTACCAACGGTGACTGCAAATAACCAGATAGTGTACGACCAGTTGAAGAAATCAGCCAAGCTGCGGAAAAGGGCTCAGGGACATTTCTATCGGGGAACGTTTAGTGTAGGGGACGAAGTTTTGATCCGTTCGCCACATTCGTCTTCCTCCGACCAGAAATTGTTTCGGAAGTTCTTTCCCATCTATGACGGTCCGTACAAGGTGAAAGGGGTACTGAACAATAACAATGTTTTGTTGGAAAACGATGGGCAGGAAATAGGGGTTCAAAATGTATATAACATTAAACCTTACAAGACACAGATAGTTTGATGTCAAGGTGACGAAAGTGTGCGTTGATTCAGAGGGAAAGGTAGTGGAATAGTGTGTATGTGTTATTTCTATGCAAAGTGTTTAGGTTAAGTATTAGTTGTAAGTATTTCTTTATGAGCAAGTACGAAGATTGTTTAGCAGTAAGTAGTTGTAAGTATTATCTATGGAAAGAAACGATTTATTTGTGTGTTGTGAAGTGAGTTGCAGGTGCACAGTGACAAGTGCGAGTAGAGACGACGGTGCTACGAGCCTATGCAGTGCTAAGTAAACATTGGCAGGTTCGTCCGTCGCGACTTTGCCAAGTACGTGTGTTTGTGTATACTCCGCCGAGCATTGTTAACGAGCTTCAAGTTCACGGTCAAGGTCAAACGTAGTGAGCACAGTAGAAGGGGAACAAAAGCAAGCATAAGCTTTAGATGTTGGCTCGTCAGAACTGCGCAACATCTTAGGCGGGGGGGTATGTAATGATTTACACGATCCCCAATGGTATGCATTTGCATGATAAACGGTTCAAAACATTTACAGCAAAAACGCCATAGTAAAAAAAATAAAACCGAGTAAAGAAGAGAATAAAGCGAACCCGAGACTTGTGCGAGTTTGGACTATAAACATTAGATCCGGCCGTGATTTAGAAACATTTTGAAAGTTATCCCAGTGAAATCGCGTCAGGCAATAAAAAGTTATTGAAATTTTCATATTTTGCATGTTTGTATTAAGGAAAAATATTAATGGAGTCCATTGTTGGAGCGATGAAACGCATATAAAGAAGAGGTTTTTCGTATACTGCAAGAAAACGCGATAACATATCGAATTCAGACTTTCGGGAGGTAAAACAAGAAAATTAGCTGCATCAGATAAAATTTACCCCATTTAAATATCTTGACGGGAAGTATCGAAATTTTAATAACACAGGTAAATTAATTCAAGCAAGACGAAGCGATTAGCGAACAAATGCAGTGCGTTCCATTTCACAGTCAAAAACGGAAAACAGGGAAAATAAAAGGATTTTGACAAAAAGAAAACAAGAGGAGAACATCAAATTTTAGGAAATTGCCGGGAGAATTTTATCAAAACCAAAACGAGAATAATGTGTTTCGGAAAGCGTTAGAAATTAAATATTTTAAGAGAACCAAGGTGACGCGATCGTCAGTTATCGAGCGATCGGGAAAAGTGCTGAAGCAAGGATAACAATGCTAGGTTGAACAAGATTCGTCAGAATGTGTCTGGACTCGATGAGAGTAGGATGTATGTTCGCGTAGGCGATTCTTAAAAAAATTTTTGTAAAGTGCGGAAGTTACGAGCATCATCCGATATAGTAACCGGAAATATTTTAAGTACGGTGTGTAACAGTCGTGGAAGGAGAATTTCGTAAAAAGAAAAGGGAAATTTTGGGAACTATTCCGAAATTCGGCAACGCCCGCTGGACTTGCGAGAGCGAGCGGCGGTACGAGAAGTTTTGCAACGGTGGGGAGCGCGACGTTGCATGAATAATAAGAGGCGCGAAATTTAATTCGGAACTCGGTGAAATTTAACAATTTGGAGGGTTTATAAAAAAATAAGATGGCGGCGTGAACTCCGACAGCATGAGTCAACTGTGGTGCGTGTGTGAGTGTCCCGGATATGATGGCGACAACGGAAGGCGCTGTTGGGCGTGGGTAATCACCTCCAGACACGCAGATTCATCGCGGAGGCAACAGTATACGTGAGCCAAAGCATTTTGACATTTGTTTGTTTAGTTTTGATGGAAGAAAGCTCTGTCGAAGACCAAGCCGTGTAATTGGTAGATTTTAAGACGGAAAATCTCGACAGAATGCATTCTGGGGTTTATGTATATGCGTGAATGGTATTTGTTTGTTTTTTTTTTTTTTTTTTTTTGTAAATAGTTTGTGTGAACGAAAGAGTGGGTCGAGGGGTCTTCGAAGAGTGAATATATTTCCTTTACTCTTGCTTGTATTTATCTGAATATGCCATTTTTGTGTCCAATCGTAAAATACGGTGAGATGATTTTGTAGATCCTCTGTTGCTGTTTCTATGTCTCGGTTCGTGAAGCAGATTACTGTGTCGTCTGCAAAGGTGGCAAAGGATGTTGCTGGTGTGATTGATACGTTAGCTATATAGATATTGAATAGGGTTGGGAAGAGGCTTTAACCCTGTGGTTTTATGGAAATTCTTATAAGCCGTTTTTTATAGAACATTATTGCTTCTGTGAAAAATCAGGAATTTCAACGAAAACCAAGCTTGCACCATTCTGTTAAGCGTCTATTACGTTATAGGACAACAAAATTTAATCAAAACATTTTGGTGCTTTTTTAAAAATTTTTAAGCTTCATGAAAAGTACCCTGAAAATTAAATTATCGAATTAAAGTTCATGGGGTCGCGACATCAGCCAGATCGTTCGGGGAAAGTGAATTTTGGAGAAAATCAGCTGAAGGGTTTAGCCGCTAGCTTTATTCACAGATGGACGGACAGGCGTTTTGCCGTCAATCGATTTTTTGGTATCAAGAACCCACAAAACATGGACTCTGCCTACACCACGTGATAGAGGATATTTTTCTATATTTAGTAACTGGATTATCCACTTTTTTGCTACACTGCGTAAGTAGTAGTGAGAAAGTAAAAGGATTAGTCATAGCAAGGTCATTTCAGAACATCAGACATCCCTATTCTGTAATCAGTGGGTACACAAGACGTATTCAAAGAAAAGTATTGGATTTAGGGACGCAGGTAGGCGGCGGCATCCGCACTGCACGGAAGTAACTGATAGTTTGTCGATGGCAGTTTTCACTCTATGACTGACTCGTGGAAGGCAGAGGCAAACTGGTAGTTGGAGGGAAGTGTGGTGGCTTGGATCTGTTTGTTACCTTTTTGTCCTTTGGTCAAACCGTTAATATTTGAAATAAAATTTTGCGCAGCTTTGTGGTCGACCAGTGTCGTATGTTTTAATTTCATTCGATCTAAACATTTCTACAGTATTTGTTTAACGCCTCAAGCTGGATTGGTTGTGGTCTGTTATAACATAATTTTAATATGTATTTAAAATGATGCCCTTCATTATAGCAATTGATAAGTGTCATATTCATTACACATTCCCAAAATCATAATATTGGAATAATTTTTTTATATTTTCTTTCCTTTCAACTTCGAAAACGAGTATTAATCTACTTGAAGTTCAAATTGTTTCATAACAAAAAATAAACCTTTGCGAAAAGAAGTTATATACTTAGAACTTCATCATGAGACATTGGAGTTTGATAGAACACCTTATATCTGAGTTCAGTTTCAAGAATCCTCACGTTACAAGTAAGGCAACATTTTATATTAGCAGGCGGAGACTAGTAATGAGAGCCGAGTTGCGGCTACCGCCTACCGCAGCTGCGGTTGGGTCCTGATTCTCGAGATGCTGCCGTGACCTCTTCGATAAACTTGAGTCCATGTAGTGACACATGGAAAGAGATAAATGATGCGGTGTAGTTGGAACATTTTATTGTCAGGTAACCTTTAGACCGCGCTTCGTATCTCTAACGATGTGGCTGAAGGCAGGTACGGCGCACCTGAGTATGATTTTGTGTCCCGCTGTTCCACCTTCCGCCAAACACACACAGCACTGAAATTTCTCGCAACATGTTGGAAAAGGCACTCTGCCAATAAAGGAGTACTATACAGTCTCGTTTTCTTCACTCTGAGGCGACCATTACAACGCCATACCCTGAGATAATTCGACCACAGGGTGACCACAATACGATGAAAGTTTTAGCTATGGAAAACATCTCTATCGCATCACTACCTCGTATACGTATGCATTAGAATATAATTTCAAATATTCTTGCTTGATAATTAGTATAGAATAATGTTAGTAATATAATTAGTATTGGAATAATGTTTTCCAAAATTTTTCATCAATCGTCTGTGAACGTGGTTATGGAATAAATACATAGGATTTTCTTCAAAACGGATATTCTCCGATTGAATTGGCTGAACTCATAGCCCTGCGAATTTGACATTGGTCTGTTTAATGTTTGGAAGTACTTCAAAGGATACTTTCAAAAATTTTTTAAAAAGAGGCACCTAATTTTTTGGGGAGGGGGGGCCTTGCAAAAAGGACCTGTTATATAGCTTCATTATTAAAGCGAGAGATTTATTTCATGTATTCCATTCTTGTCTGTTAGCATTTTCTATATTTGTATTTTACATTTTTTTAGAGATTTTTAAAATAACTAGTAGTTTGCGCGTATTTTTAAGGAAATCATGATAATTTACTGAAAATACCACACAAGATTTTTTCAAAAACGGCTCAAAGTTTTCTTCGAATATTTCGAAATGATAAAACCCTGATTGAATTCTATGGAGTGTCATCAACTCAATTTACTATAGTACCGTAAGGGAAGATTATGATTTTGTGGGATTTATAAAACGCGATGTTTCGTAGAAAATTAACCCACTTGTTCAAACAGATTTAAATGAAAATTGTACAATTTTTTAGATTGTGTTATGAAGAAATCAGCTGACAAATATCATCCCCAACTCTTGTTACGTTACAACAAATGATATCATGAATAACTAAAAAACGCCTGAGAAGTAATTCTATACCCTCAATACCGGCTTTTCGACCCGCTTCTGGTTCCGGATTCGAATTTCGATAAGAAAAAGTTTAGTTTTCTGATTGGTTATGAAACTTGTTTCATATCCTTTTGTTAAAATATTGTTATTTCTTACTCTCTCGTATTCGTACGTATACATAGTGATTCAGTCTCCATTACTGATACGCTGGGACCTTACCCCATATGTAATGAACAGACCGAATTTGCTAAAATTGGATACTCTTCGTCGTTTAGTTTTGTAAACAATTATGGTTAAACTTTGAACTATGCTCTTGTGCTCGTGTAGCACGGGGTACGACAATTGAACGAGCGGTTCCACCTCGCGTTAGGGCTCGCTACTTCTCTGGAATACTCAGCTGTTTACATTATCCCAGAAGCCCTGGGAGCGAGCACAAGGCAAATAGCGCGCGAGATGAAGGCATCACAGTCCCTCATATGGCAAATAATTCAAAAGGAAAGACTTCTTTTCCATTTCCAGCGGGTACAGCATCTGCACAGTAGACACTTATAACGTGGTTTACAATTCTCTAAGCGTTTCCTGTGCAAATGCAAAGAAAACCAGGAATTTCGTACTTTGGGCAGATAAAGCGTGTTTTAAAAGAACTGGCACAATAAATGTGCACAATTTGCATGTGAGAACCGAGGAAAATCCGCGTGTTGCACGTAGTGTAGCTCATCAAGAACGATTTTCTGTGAATGTGTAGGTCGGCATTGTGGATGAATGTATCCTCGGCCCTCCTTTCTTACCCGAGCGTTTAGTTTCTGAATTTTATAACTCAGATACTCCCAACGCTTTTGGAGCCGGAGTAAATGAAACCGCGTTCATACTACCGAAGTCGAGGATCGTGATGACCTTCTTCGGTGCATTGAAAGCGTGGCGGCTGAAATAAAGGTACAACCCGGCAAAGTTGTGCGTGTCACAGGTCGTGCGGTGCAGATGCCTATCTTGGGTTCACACAAGAGGCCATTTTGAACACTTGTAGAGCCCCTGTTACACGAAGAGAAAATACAAACTTTTGACTGTGTAATAAATATGATAAACTCCTAAATAACCCTAAAATAATAGATTTTTCTCTCTGGTTTCATACTACTAAGATAAGTAGGCAATAAGAACAACAGGGAACAATATTTAATGTAATATTTGGGCCACATTTTTTGCAAAATATGATCAGTGATAAAACCTTTTTTTTTTAATTTGAGTAGGGTATACACTTTTCCTTTTGCACTCATGAATAACTTAGTGTACTTTATCACCGGGCCGCGTATGAGCAACGAGGACTAAAGTACCCGGGATACAGAGTATTATACGTAGTATACAGAAAGTTACTCAATACTGCACAAAACCGATTTCAAGATTTCATCGGAAATAGACGTTTTGGAGACACCTAGCACAAAAAAGTGTTGTTATTCAGAACTTACGTCAGTCCACCGGTCCGTCTACCTCTCCGTCCAGCTGCCAGTCCGTCCGTCTACCTGCCTTTCCTCTGCCTATCTGTCCGTCTCCCTGACCGTTTATGTCCGTCCGTCACAGTCCCTCTGCCTGTCTGACCTTCCTTCTGTCTGTGAACAACAAGCATCTAAACGTCTAGCTGGAATTTTGCGAAAGTATTTCCAAGTCAATCTCAACTGGCTCAAAGCCATGTTATTTTGAAAAAAATATATAATTTTTTGGATATTTCAAATGAAGACTTTAAGACATTTTCAACTTTTCCACGTATTGGCTCCAAATTTCCCTTTAAATTTCTTTGAAGAATGCAGTAAAACGTACACTTAGGTTACGGTTTATGTCAGGACTTAGGTTAAATGTTTACGGTTACTCCTGATATCTTGAAATTTGCCAAAGTTTAAACTTTTTTTGCGTCTTCCTACAACTACAATGTTGAGTTTTTAAAATTGGTTCATGAAATGAAAATTGTTCTCCACAATCAGTTCTTTAGTAAATTTCACGTGTATATTTTTGAAAAAAATATAATTTTAAAAAATAACATTAACAAGATTTTCTCAAAAAGAACTCCAATGTTTTTCTTGAAACTTTTCCAATAGATGGTGCTTATTTCACTGTTTTATGACGTAAAGTTCATTTTGGTGTTTTTTCAAAAATTACTCATTCATTTTTTTAATATATCTCAAGCCGCTAATATGCACATTTCCGTCGATTTGCATACATTATTGCATTTGTGAGTATATCACATGACTTTAAATGAAGTTTTTTCGAAACCTCAACAAATTCCTGTGAAAAAGAGCTTAAAATTTTGCATTTACAGTAATGCTTGATCACCGTTTTCTTAAAAACTGCCTCACATTTTTCAATGAAAATTTCTATTTAGGACGAGGTTTTCGTCTTCTTTAATATTCTTGAAGTAATATTACAGTTCTACTATATGGAAACCGAAAAGTTGAGAAAATGTCAGAAAAACTTACTTTGGGGTATGATAGATGGCAGCAGGCAAAAGGATGGGGCAAGACCGTGAAGCCAGTCCACATGAAAGAAATTAGAAAACATTACTACGAGAAGGTCTGTGCCATTCTGTGGCACCACTAGTTACTTTCTCGTACGCGTACGTATGTACGGAGTAATATACGTAGTATAGAGAAAGTTATACAGTGCTGTGGAAAATCGATTTCGAGATTCCTACGGAAATGCAGATTTTGAATGAATGAATGCCTTATTTTACGTGGCGAGACTCAGGCCATGAGGCCTGCTCTTCCGTCTGATCACGCAAATTTCTTTACGCTCCTTTCACCAACTAGGGGAGAGAGAAGGTATCAGTTGGGCGACGAAACACGCAATTTGAATTTGGCTCAGAGGCTTCATTTAGGCTTGAGGACCTTTAAATGCAGTAAATCTACTACATGGGACAGCCGACTTTACTTCCCCTCTGAAGAAAAGCGTACGAAGGATTTTTTCGCCCTTAAAAAGCCACGGCTTGGGTCGGGTTTGAACCCGCGAACTTGGGTACAACCACCCCAATACGCTAACCGTTCCACCATCGCCGCCGCAAACCGTTCCACCATCGCAGCCGGAACCGTTGCACCATTGTTGCCGCTCTTTCCTGTCCGTCTCCTCTCGCCAAATGCCAGCGTTTCTTCCAAAACTCTCCCAATCCAATACCGCTTCACGGTATGTCAAAACGTGGCGTGTTCTGGATTTTTGAAAGGAAAAAAAATCGTATTCGAATAAAGAATGAACCGAATTTATACTAATCAGATCTTGCGTCAAAAAGAAATCAGACAAAAGTGTGGAACAAGAAGCAATACATTTTAAAAAGGAGTATTTACAACCACGTGCTTCTCATGTTTCATAGAGCTCGTCAATCGAAATCTGATGAAGATTCCATACAAAATATTATCGTATCGTGCTTTCTGTCCCTCCTCCCCCTCCGACGAGAAATATACATCCCTATATTATATATCATATACATTAGCCCCATAATATATCACGGACGCAAAGTTCAGAACCTACTTATGAAATCCCGCCATCTCATGCTTCATGCGAGTACTGCTTTGGAATGTGAGGCATCGGTATGTGGCACTTGTTTTCAGTAAACCGAGTTAAATTACATTGTTGCTGTGAGTAGATATCTGCTGTTCCCGGGAGCGTCAACTACTACTTAGATCATTCTTGTGCGTATTTTCTCGCGGTTGGTGGCTGTGTTTCTTCCCCACTGGAACATGAGATCGCGTCAGTTTGTGGTTTTATTTCTCCTCCAAGGACCTTCCCCCATGGGTAGCACCACAAGCGGGACAAGCTCCACTGGTCTTTAAACGTGGAGTACTTTATTGAGTGTGTGTGTATGTGTAAGGGGAGAGTAGTTACAAGACTGAGGAAGGTAAGAACGCGCATGTTCCGTGCCACATTTGTTAGAGTATTGATACAGTATTCGCTCGGTATTGGCAGGAGAAAGCACGAAAACTATCGATCAGAGCAGCCAGCCGCTAGAATTCACCTCCAGATGGATTGAATTCGATCGAGCCAATGTGAATCTCCACCGCCGTGATTCCAAAGCTAGGACCTCCCTGTCAACGATGCCACAGAGGTAACGTAAACATGTTGGATTTGGGGAAAAGCATGAATGTCTTATTGCCCTGTCCGATCAGTCAATGACGGTGCAAATAAGACCGTTGACGAGCTTCTTGTAAAGAACGCCGAACATTGTACGTTTATTCTTTTAAAAGCATATACTTTGATGAAGACTAGAGTCCAATTACTTCTGTAGATACAGAACGTTTTTGAACAGCTCCAAATTCATTTTAAGGTCTGATCGGTGACATTTGTGTTTGAAAGATAGAAAATCCTACTTTGGGGCAGTACGTTGAATTATATTTTACACATCTATTTTTTTACATTTTTAAGTATATATTTGCGTTCTTTTATTCTAATAATTTCCGTTTCCTAATTTTCATTCAGGAAGACAATCCAGCACTAAGCATTCCCTGACCACAAGGATCCTTTGCAATGTGACCGTCAGTTATCACTTATCACCCTGGTTCCGATTCCAGGCGACAGACTTCTTAAATACGAGTTAAAAATATTTTCCGATGTTATGCCATGTACTCTGTTTTGCTGGAAAACATGTGAACAATAGCTCAACAATAGCTCTATGTGTTTCAATATACAAGTCCATGTCATCATTTTTTCTGTAAATAGCTCCAAAGAAACTTCCTTAACGTCTTTTTACATTATTCATTAAATATGATGCATCGGAGCACACGGAGGTGATAAGCCCCAGAAACGTATTATTGCTAGAAGTTAAGGTAAGCTATTTATTCCAGTAACAAAGCTAGTTTGCAAACATTATTCATTTGGATAGGCGAGTATCGAGCGAAGGCCCCCCATGACTCTCGACGTCAGCGGTGTGAATTGCCTCCTTCCAACCTCGAAGCCCGACTCGCCCCTCCGCCCCAGCCGCCCGCGCTCGCGGAAGTCGGCCGCCCCCGCTTTCTCCTCCAGCGGAGCCGCGAGGCGCGCTGTCGCCCCGAGGACCTGACCACGTATCCGAGTGCCGCCGGGGCGCCACCGCGCCACCGGCCACCGCCACCGCCACCGCCACCGCCACCGCCACCGCCACCGCCACCGCCACCCACCGCCACCCACCGCCACCGCCACCGCCACCGCCACCGCCACCGCCACCGCCACCGCCACCGCCACCGCCACCGCCACCGTCACCGCCACCGCCACCGCCACCGCCACCGCCACCGCCACCACCACCGCCACCACCACCACCGCCACCACCACTGCCACCATCGCAACCACCGCCACCTCCGCCACCGCCACCACCGCCTCCGCCACCGCCACCACCACCAGCACCACCACCGTCGCCTCCGCCACCGCCACCGCCACCGCCTCCGCCTCCGCCTCCGCCACCGCCACCGCCACCACGTCGCCGCCACCGCCACCACCATTACCGCCACCATCACCACCGCCGCCACCGCCACCACCGCCACCGCCACCACTACCGCCGCCACCATCGCCGCCACCGCCACTACCGCCACCACGGCCACTACCGCCTCCGCCACCGCCTCCGCCACCGCCACCACCGCTACATCCGCCACCACCGCTACCACCACCACCACCACCACAACCGCCAGGTCGCGTCGCACGTTGCCCCAGCCGCGCCTCCGCCTCTGCCCTGCCCTCTTCCGGAGTTTCGCCGCTGCTAGTCTAGTTTGTTTTGCGTTTGCGCCCCTCGCTCGCCCGAGGAGACGCATCGCCCGCGGGGCGAGAGCCCGGCGCCTTCCGGGTTGCGACTGGACGTATCGCTAGGCCTGCTGCCTCAACGCTCTATGCTTCCTTTAACTACCCGCCACCACCAGCAGATCGGAGCCCCAGTGATTAAAGACGAGGAATGGGGTCATTGTCCGAGGACTTAATAGGTGAACAATTAAAAAGGATATTCTCCCTGTGAAAGTATGGCGGTCTCGCCAAAACCATTATTCGCGCGGTATCTATCGTTGTAAATTTGTAATTACAGATCCATCTACGTTTTGATAGCTCCCAACAGTGGTAACACTACCGCAATTTCATCTTCGTAAAAGACACCCACATCATCCGTAAAATCATCTATGCGACAATGAGTACTGTATCCGTTTCTCTTATTTACCGTATTTTTTAGTTACGTTTACGTTCCAAACATCTTTCTGTACTCTGCTCAGCGCCGCTGCATAATGTTTGTCATTTGGAATACTGCTGATCAAAGAAATTTATTTTGGGAGGAGAGTCTTTCAAATTTACTTTATCACATTGATCTTTCTTATGAGAAAATACACTCAAATAAACTATATTTTAAATCTTAACATAATACTTGTTACAGATATATAAAACAACCAGACACTGAAATCTTTCTCTTGACCTTTAAGTAATTTTCCACATCTTGGTTACATAAACAATAAATAGCTAAAACTTCCTCATATAAAAAGGTAGGCCTTGTCTATCTGCCGGTCTGACCGTCAGACCTATCTGCCGCTAGCGCCGAAACCATTCAGCCGATTTTCTCCGAAATGGATATTCTTCTATCGATTTCAATTAACTCGAGCCTCTCAACATTTTCAAAAGTTTCTCAAAAGTGGCTCCAAATTTTTGGACTAAAATTTTTGGATTTCTCCTCGGATAGCGTAAAAGATGCTTAAGAGGGTGATACAGGTCTCATTTTCGATGAAATCCCAGATTTTTCGAAAAAAACAAAAGTTCAATTTGTTTGGCATTTTCCTACAACTACAATATTGAAGATTTTTTCATGAATAAAATATGTTATTTAAAAGCAAATCATAAAATAAGATCAAGCACAATTTTTCGAAAATATAAGCTATTTTCGCGTAATTTTGTGTTATAAGCATTTTTAAACTTTTTTTCTCAAAAATGGCTCCATTTTTTAAAAAATTTTCTCCTCGTATGTATCAAAGAACGGTGAAACAATTGATGCTAGTTTCATTTCCGACGAACTCTGTATTTTTCGAAAATTGCAAATTCTAACATTTAAAAATTACAAAATTGAAAGTAGAGACTTTTGCTTTAAACAAAATCTATTCTAAAATAAATTTATAAAAAAGATTTTCTCAAAAAACGTTCCAAATTTGTTTCTTCAATTCTTTCCACGGATAGAACAAGGAATGCTTGAAAGAATGGGGCAGGTTTCATTTTCATTGAACTCTCTGAAAATTGTAAATTTAGAGATAATGTGAGATAGTGTGTTGTTGTATCATCACCAGTTTTATCATTTTAGGAACACACATCTTTAGGGCACACCGTATGTTACGTGAGTTTTATTGCAGTTTTTAAAACGCATGATAAAGAATATTAAATTTCAATTCTCGGCAGCGACAGGCAATTCGTTGAACAGACAAAACATGTTATAACAACATGATTTTTAACGATTTACACACATTATCGATTTAAATGCGCTCCTAGTGACTTAGTTGAATCATTTTTCTACAGACTTAAGGTTAAAGAGCTATAGAGAAAAAAACAAAACAAGAAAAAATACAGGTTTTTCTGGCCTCCCGGAGTGAGCACAGGGTCTGGGAGGTCGAAAATTTGGTGTTTTAACTAGAGGATGGGTACAAACAACATACAAAAAACGTTTTTAGGACTTTTTTCCAGGCAACCCCCCTTTCCAGTAACTGCTATCTGGAGTACCTAGTTGTATTCATGGAATGAAAATATGCAAAAATATATTTAAAGGAGAACTACTCTACGAAGAGAAGTTGGCACAAGAGTCGACTTTGCAATGCTGTAGGCTACTTTACTGCTGTTCTGACCAAATGAATAACTTTTACATTTTGAATGAAAAACATGTCCATAACTTGGCCTGTTTTTTGCGACGTAAAGTAATTTGCGGCGTGAAATACGTGATAAATCGTCTCCAATCTTTATCATACCCATTGTTAAATATCAAATACCTTTGAATAAGTTTAAAAAATTTGTTATTAATTACAAAAAACGAAAGATAAAAGAAAGAAAGGTCAATAAATGACAAAAAAAATATTTTTCCATGAAACTAAACATAGAATGAGAGAACTAATAAGTAAGTGTTGTGTATTAGTGTTGACAATGATGATTGAACAAAGCCTAAAAGGACAGTACCGTTCTACCGTGAAGTAACAGACACATGAACGAGAGTTTCTGTCGTTCCTAGTGGGCGTTGTGTGTGTGGTCATGGGAAGACTGACGGTCTGCAAACTTGAGAGAGCCCTGGAGGAGCGCACTTCCGATACGAGCGCCGTCCGCGTCGTCAAAGGGGCTCCCCTGGCGGCGTATCGGATGCGAGTAACGCGAGCTGCGGGGGCGGTGGGGGCGGCAGGAAGTGGCGCGCACGTGTGTGGGCGCGCGTGGGCGTGCTCGCGCGCGCGCGCGGAGCGCTCCCTGGCGAGGCAGGCAGGGAAGAGAGGGCGCTTTGTTCGCCCGCCACCGGAGCCACCGCAGCTCCCCTTCCGCGCCGCCGACGCCGCCGCCGCCGGGAAGAAGCGGACAATGCAGGACGCGTGGGACAAAAGGGACGCGGCAGCTAGCGAGAGCTCTCTCCCCGCGCGGCGTGCGAGCCGCGGCGCGCTCTTCATAATATGGCTCCACACACGCGGCACTCGCCGAGCAGCGAGCTAGCGCTCGCCCAATCCCGAGCAGCTGACGTGTTCGGCGAATGTTCGCTCCCTTTGATGTGTCCAAAAGACCGACACGCGGTGGATAGGGCGAATCCCGAAAGTTCGTCACTTGGCAAATAACGAGCAACTCATCCACACTACTCGGGATTCGGCGAGCGGTTGCTCGGTGTTCGCCGAATAACGAATGTGTGGAGCCGCCTTTACACGTGTTAAAACCTTAGAGGCCATACCCAAGTCAGAGACAATGAACGGGGGAAAGTCGCAAAGTAAGTTTCCCCTCTTTTGAAAGTGAACGATTAAAGGTAGCGATCAACATATTGCTATATCAGCCCCCTGCCTTTGTTTTTCAAAATCACGAAATTTGTTTAAGCATCATATTGTAACTTGAGGTTTGCTGTGTCCTGCCGATAGAAAGTAGTGTCGTGCACCTTAATCCATTCCAGTACTACACCTATCAATTTGTCACTGCGAAATCCTCATGACTTGTTGCCGTTAATACTCTTTAAAACTAAAATTCTCGGGTAAGGAACAAGATAAAAAATAAACTTCTACGAAAAATGTTCGATCATATTTAGCTTTTAGAACTTCAAAATTAAAATCAACATCCAAACGATAACGATAATTGTAGACTACGCAAAGAATGCCCATATCTTAGAACAAAGTGGCATTATGAAAGAGACCACAAAATGACTAATTCGAATATTCTCCAAGGGTTCTCAACCCGCTAATTCAGATGACACCGAGGTCTAGAATTGCTGTGTCACAAACTTCGCAGTACACGAATATATAGCCTGTGAATTATTTCCAATATTGTACTGCTAACATTTCATAAATTCGTCAATTGGTTTCCGGAAATTATAATTGAATGAGATAATGTATCGTAAAATAATCTTAGAATATTCACATAAAACAATATTTATCTTGTCCTTTTAATTTATTCCGCAATTTAGCATCAACTCCGAGAATACATACATAAAATATTTTGTCACTTGTTCTCCCGTACCAAGTACGTACTCCCTTATTGGGGGAGCCGGCCTCGGGGTACGCCATTGGCGGTAGGGAAGGAGAGTCTTTGTGCTATATCGTAAAGAGCTACCGTCCTTAATAAATTATGAGGAGTCGTGGCATTTCCGTTTTCAAGTCCATTCATACCTTTAATGCTACCCTCCTTGAGTTTGAAAGGGTCGAGGATGTTTTCGAAAATACGATTTCGCAATTTTTGCCAGTTGGCATTTGTACGGAGAGATGCAAATTGCTAGTTCTCACTGCCAATGACTTTTTTCTTTTGCGTCATGTCTGCCAGCCGTAATGAGCCGATTAAAATGACATTCCAATGTTGATTTTAATTATTTGATTCAGTGACATACCTCACAAGTGTTAACATGGATATTATTGAGTGAACTGAACGGACTATTATTTAGTGAATTTTAGATGATGTATTCTTAGACCGTGGATCTGTTGTTGTATGAATCTCTATTTCATTAATTGTGTGGGTTACAACGTTTCGTACTTTGATATGCAATGTTTCTCGTGAGTATTGAGTAAACCAACATTGATAGAAGTGAATGATATTGCGTGAAATAACATTGTTAAGAATTAATACAATTACTTTCTAAGAGTGGAAAAATAATATTAGCTCACAATAATTAATTACCGTATTCATTATAAATATGATGTATTGTAACAAATTGCTTACTACGAACTTTTAATCACTAATATTATTTGCAGCTATCTAATGTGTCAAGAGAATTAAAGAATACTGTGATAAATATATTGTAAATGAATTGCAAATACATTTTTTTTCATTTTGTGAAACTTTTAATCCTTCTGAAAAAGAGATGTTTTCTTTTCTAAAGAGATTTCTTAGTTTTCATGGTTCAAAGTGTAAATTTCTTGTCTTTACTTGATTACTTACCTAATACAGAAAAAAAACGCTCATTTAATGAGCCAGTATACCTCCAGTTAAAGATTAATGAATGTGAAGGATATTTTTCATGATGATTACGGAGCGGATTTTAATGAAATATCATTTTTTTATTTTCATTTTAAAATAATGCCGTTTAGTTTAGAAATGCATTTTATGTTATGACAAAAGGAAATAACCCATTTGTATAGATCATTATTTTGCATTTTTGTCGATTTCGACTAATAAGTAATTTTTTACCTTTTTCCGTAATTTTGAATGCATTTTTTGCTAATTTCATCGATTTGAATGTCATTTTAATGATACTTGCTTCAAATAATATTTACGAGATGCAACAAATGTTCTTCACAGAATTACTCAGTAGCGTATTCGATTTGTTCGCGCAGAAATTATTTTTATAGCCGTTGTAAGTATGTTATTATTGTGACGTATTGTGACGTATTGCGCCATTGCCAGTTCGGCCGATTTCGGGATAACTAGACAGAGATTTCCCAGTAGAGAACAGTCCAAACCACACGTTTGCAAGCTGAGTTCACTCGAACGAATGGAAGAAGCTTCGATTACATCAGTAACGTATCCAACAGCTTGAGTTGTTCATCCGAACTGCTTTTTTATCATATTTTTTACGTCATTTTTCTTTGGTTTTAGGCATTTTAAAACCATTTTAAGAGCATTTTATTGTTCATCTTTGGCGATGCTTTGCGTCATCCAAATCCGCCCCTTAATGATGATCTTTAAGAGGCTTCGTTGCATCAAATCAAACAGTCATTGTATTTTATAGTATTCAGAATATTCCTTAATTCTGAATAATAGTGATTGATAGTGTCATCAAGTATTTTTCAAGACACTTCTGCGAGAAAACGCCTAATCTAGTAATCAAAGAAAATAAATCAAACACTTCTGGTTCCTCACTGGCATTGGTCTGCTTCTTCCACAGGCTCCTGAAACAGGAGATAACCTTAAAAGATGTCTTAATTTACCGCAGCAATGGCCTCGTTCTCTCTGTGTAATTGTGATCAGAGTAGTAAATCAAATGTGTCAATCAAAGGAGAACATTTCGAATGACTTCATATGTAAAGCATTCTGAAGTTGCAAATATTGCAACAATGTTCCCTGATTATGACGTGTATGATTCATTAATATAAATAAATATTCTAATTAGATTGAATGTTCACCTGGAAATGTTAAAACGTTTCAAAGGCACTGAATTTACATCTGTCTGCAAATTTGGGAAGAACGAAATCCAAATGCGTCACAATTCTTCAAAAAACATTTTCGAAGACCCATCAGATTTATTGTTCTCGATGAATATGATGAAATGAAGTTGTAAATTCTCATTTTTTGTCGAGAAATGAGTACTCTGTGTTTGTTCTGTGAGTAGTTTCATTGAGTCATTCATCATTTGTATCTGAATTCTCATCTCATTGGTCTGTAATTTCATTGAGCGAAAGGAGAAGTAGGATGAACCCTGAGAGGAGAAGAGGTGCGCCAACTTGCTAATGCTGGCTTTACACTAGCAATACGTTTCCGCAACATCTTTCAGCAATTTATTGCCGTTTCTTCCGGTCATCTTTACACTAGAGAGAACAAGACGGGGCAATATGTTGCCAGAAAGTTGGGAGGAAGATCTTTCCGACAAGATATTGCCGATCGTTTTACATTAGAACTTTTTCTTGCCGTGCTTGTTGATGCCACGAGGAAAATGGCGCGTCAACTTAAGTGAGGTTATATCTCACTTCGACATGGCTAATAGAAGGGAGAAGATGCGAGTCGTGGTCGCAGTTATTGTGCTCAATGAAGAGACAAAGAAACGACAACGTTTTGTGAGGACATGTCACTGTATATTAAGACGAAAGGAAAAGGGGCTTGTGCAAATTCGGTTCTGGAGCCTCAAAATTTTATCGTGGATTACGATTCACGTGGGTTCTAAGTAATTTTCTATTTATAAAAAGCGCAATTATTAATTCGGTAAAAAGTTTTAAAATGTCCTTTACCTACTGTTGATGTATTATAGATTAATATTAAAATCTCTAAATTTGAGATTAGGAATCTTGATAATTTTTAACAAGATTCCTAACAAAATTAATAATTAGGGAGCATCTACAGCTAAACCAAAATTTGAACCATTCGATAATCAACTATAGAGGATTTGTAATATTTATTACTTCATATATTTTATTAAACCTTTTTCACACACCCATATAACAATTCACGCATATAACAATTCAAAAGAATACGTCAATGTACTACCTTTACCGTACTTCCTGCGTATCTGACAGTGGCCATCATTGGCTTCTTCCAGCAACATCTTGCTCAGACTTCAATCCAATTCTAGTCCCAGCAACAACCGGCAATATCTTTCCAGGACGGAAACACGCGTGTTTACCTTACGACCGGAATATCTAGCAAGAAATATTGCCAACATCAGAAATATTTATTGCCGCAATGTTTACATTGGCAACTTTTCTTGTGAAATATTATTGCTCGGCATTTTTTTGCAAGTGTAAAGCCAGCGTAAGAGGCTGTATCCAGAGCCCGTGTTGGTGTGGCAGACGCACACGGCGTGGCTGATGCTGGACTTCCTGGCGGCGGGCGCGGCGGGCGCGGGGGGCGACGGGGGCGGTGAGGGCGCGCAGGCGCTGCAGCTGCTGCGCGGCGCAGGGCCGCTGCTGGCCGCCATGGGCCACGCGCGCACCGCGCTCAACGCCAACAGCTCGCGCTTCGGCGCGCTGCTCAGCCTGCGCTTCGCCCCCGCGGCCCGCGACGCCCCTGCCCCTGCCCCTGCCCTGGCCCTGGCCGGCGCGCGCGTGCACACCTTCCTGCTGGAGAAGGCGCGCGCCGCCGCCCCGCCCCCCGCGCAGCGCAACTTCCACATCTTCTACCAGGTGCGCCCCTCCTCCCTTCCTCTTCTCCCTCTTCCTTCCTCCACTTTTTCTCCCTTTTCTCATCCCCTCCGTTCTCTTATTGTCTTCTTCCTCTTTCTCTCTTCCTTCCTCCACCTTCTTCTCCTCTTCCTTTACTTTCTCCTTCCCTTCTTCCACTTCCCCCAATTCTCATCCCCTTCGTTCTCTCATTGTCTTCTTCCTCTTTTGCTCTTCCTTCCTCCACTTTCTTCTCCTCTTCCTTCACTTTCTCCTTCCCTTCTTCCACTTCCCCCTATTCTCATTCCCTTCGTTCTCTTATTGTCTTCTTCCTCTTTCGCTCTTCATTCCTCCACTTTCTTCTCCTCTTCCTTCACTTTCTCCTTCCCTTCTTCCACTTCCCCCTATTCTCATCCCCTTCGTTCTCTTATTGTCTTCTTCCTCTTTTGCTCTTCCTTCCTCCACTTTCTTCTCCTCTTCCTTCACTTTCTCCTTCCCTTCTTCCACTTCCCCCTATTCTCATCCCCTTCGTTCTCTTATTGTCTTCTTCCTCTTTCGCTCTTCCTTCCTCCACTTTCTTCTTCCCTCCTTCCTTTCTCCCCTTTTCTCACCCCTTTGTTCTCTTTCTCTTTCGACTTCTCTTTCCCTCTTCCTTCCTCCACTATCTCCTTCCCTTTCTCGTCTTTCTTCCTTTTCTCATTTCCTTCATTCTCTTTCTCACTTCCTTTTCTTCGTTCTCTCTTCCTTCTTCCAATTCTTTCTTCTCTCCCTTCACTTCCTCTATCCCTTCCGCCTCTTTCTCCTTCCGTTCCCTCTCTTTCCCTTTTCCTTTTTCTTTTGCCCTTCCTCCTTTTCTCCTTCCCTCATTCTTTCTCCTTTCCTTTCTCCTTTTTCTCATCCCCTTCGTTATCTTTCACACTCCTTTTCCCCTTCTCTTCCTCGTCTTTCTCCTTTCCTTTCCCTTTTTTCTCATTCACTTTCTTCTCTTTCTCTTTCCCTTTCATCTTTACTCTTTTCTTCTTCGTGTTTCTCTTTTCCTTCGTCTACTTTCTCCTGCCTTTCATCCTTTCTCGATCTTTTCAACCTCTTTCTTCAATCCTTTGCGTTCCTTTTTCTTCCGTTCCCTTCTGCTGTTCCTTCTACCTAGTAACTTTTCTTGTCGTATAAACGCATTTATCTTCCTTTTCTCTTCAGCGCCATTATTTTACTGTTCTCTCCTTTCTATTCCTTTCTTTTTCACCGTCTTTTTCTCCACATTGCTAGTCATACTACCTATTTTCCCAATCATTATCCTTAGTTTTACTGCGTATCATTTGATTATTATTAGCAGATATTGATATCACAGCGGTTGCGCGAAAGACTTGAGCTGCAGACACTCTTTTGTTGGAGACTGACGTCATAGTTTGGCACATTGATGCATCCTGTCGAAAGCCCCGCCCTACTCTCAATTCAACCTTCAGCGAGGCGAATACACGTCCTCGCTATGTCGCTCGCTCTGTACCAGGAAATCAGCCTCGCATCATCCAAGAAACGGGGCGTTATTCTTTCAGCATTCAGAGGCAATATAAGAATTACACTTAGCTGTGCTCTATTTGTACTTACTGATAAACATATGTATTGAGATATCTACGACAATATTGCACAACGCCTTTCAGAGCATTTCCGATAGAATCGGTGTTTTCCTTGTAAAAGATATCCAGGAAAACACGCACTCTAGCAATAAAGAAGAAAGAAAAAGTCTCGATCCAGGAAAAGACATCTTTCTCAGTATTCAGCGTTTTTCTGTATGTTGGTTGTATTTTGATATTTCATCGCAAACTGAGATCCACGCATGCTACGGGCTAACCGATATTCCGTCTTTCAAAAGAGAAACATTATTTGAGCTTGAAATAATGAAATTGAAACTTAACATTGTCAAGAGAGCTAAATTAAACGGAGTTTAAAATTCAATTTGGCGAATTATTTTTCACCGAACGTTTGATTTCTCGTATAATACCATATTGAGTAATACACGTAGTGTACATAAAGTTAAGTAATGTTGCTGAAAATCTATTTCGAGGTTTCAACGGAAATACCTATTTTTGGGTTCCCTGATTCCGAAAACTTTTTTTTTTTTTACGTCCGTCCGTCTGTGTGTCTGCATGTCTGTCTGCCTGCCTGCGTGCCAGTCTGTCTGTCCTTCCGTCAGTCTGTGAACAACACTAGTGCCTAAACTATTCTTGGATTTTTATCCAAGAGGAATATTCCCCGGACGAGCTGGCCCGACTCGCAGCTTTGCGATTTTGAAAAACATTCTTTCAATTTTGGGAATACTTTTCTTTTTCTTCTTCTACTTGTTCCTCATGTCTTTTCCTTTTCCTCTCCTCCTTCACTTTCTTCTCCTGCTTGTCCTTGTTCTTATCCTCCTCAATGACCTAGCTACAATTAATGGGGCGTGACAATGCGAGGGTCGATGCAAAACGAAAACTGGTGATGCTTATGCATCAAGTGGCTTGCCCAATTGACGAATGTCAAACGAGAAGGATTCGCGACGTCCGAATATTTTAATACAGGTACAGATAAATCAATTCTCGACTATTGGTGATTAACAGTTTTGACCTTCAGTTTTCAAAACGCTACAGGTTTATCAAAAGAAGCGAACATCGCAAATTCCACATGTGGACGGAGGCATTGGTTGCACACCGTGGGCGGATGCAAGGCTGATCTTTTTGATTTGGTTGATTAATGTTTCTAGGCACGTCAACTGCTATGGTTCTTAGTCCCGTTCGTATAGTGAACGATTTTTCGCGGAAGTTAGTGAAGTCCCTCCCACCCTGGATGGTGAGATCCGGCGCAGACCTAAACGTCAGCCTCCTAAGTATTTCCTCCTCCAGGAATCTCCTCCAGCGGGGACCCAGTCGGGACTAGCCTTAGGCTCCTGACTAGTCTCTCTACATGCGGTGCAGTGTAGTGCATGTAATTGTGAGTGCGAATAAGGGAAGAAGTTAAAACAAGGAAGAGGAAGAAACCATTGACCGGGAGCGGTAGTTCAGTGCATCAACTGATGTCATTGCAGTGCATCTGACCGGGAGATCCTAGGTTCGAGGCCTGACGGCGGCAGGATTTTCGACACTAGCTTTTCAGCTAGGCCGAATTCAGTCGCTGTCTGGAGGGGAATTCTACCGATCGGCTGCTCTGATCGGTAGTTTTCCCTGGTTTCTGCGATCAACACCAGGCGAATGCCACCCTAACAAACAGACCGCGCGCGATCTTTCCTTCCTCTTCCTTGTCCTCTCCTCTCCTCTCCCCTTAGACATACACTTACATTAACATGCACTACACTGCCACATATTCCGGGAGACCGGTCGGGGGCTTAGAGCTTGTTCCGGCTGGGGCGGTGCCCCGCTGGCGGGAGAGTCCTGGTGAGGGGGAAAACCCCACTAGCGGACGGTAGGTCGGCGCCGGATCTCGCCATCCCGCGGGGGAAGATCACCGCCATCTCCCGAGAAAAGAACATGCCCTACACTAACGGGACTAATGACCAAAGCAGTTGACGCGCCCAGGAACACGAATTAATGAAACAATGAAGAAAACATTGCCTGTGGCCCGTGGCCCATTGGCTACTGCTCGGATGTTGACGGGAGAACGGTGCGCAGATGCTGGCGGGGCTGAGCGCGGAGGAGCGGCGCGAGCTGCGCCTGTCGGAGGGCGCGCGCTTCGCCGTGGCGCCGGGGGCGTGCGCCGAGGCGCCGCTGCAGGCCGCGGCCGACGCCCACGCCTTCGGCCACACGCGCCGCTGCCTGGCGGCGCTGGCGGCGGACGAGGACGCGCGCGCGCTGCTGCGCCTGCTCGCGGCCCTGCTGCACCTGGGCGAGGTGCGCTTCGCCGCGCCCCCCGCCACGCCCCCCGCCACGCCCACCCACACGCCCACCGACGACGCCGACGCCGACGCCGACGCCCACTACGAGGACGAGCCGTGCGTCGTGGACCGGGAAGCCCCCGGTGAGTACGAGCTGACGGGTTGGGAGCTGACGTAAATGGCAGGTGACCCTGTAGTAGGGTGCTCGTTATTTTGGCAAGCTTAGCATTTTTCTCCTCGCATCCACCTGCAAAAGTGCTTCTAACCAGGAATTTCATTTCCACGTTGCGACTCAAACTCAAATTCTTAACATTTACATTACCCTTACACCGTCAGTTTCACAGCTAAACTCGACCTTCCCGAAGCTTTAAAAGCAAAATTCAACACTGATATTTACAATTTTCGAAAATTCAGAAATTTTCCTTGAAGTTATTTCAAGATTTAGTTTTAATGAACGTTTTCTTTAAGATATCTATCTTCAATACTCCAGTCCTAGGAAGAGACAGAAGACTACACTCTTCGAACACCGAGTTCACAAAATGAGACTTTCCATTTTCGGTATATTCGATTTTTATCATGTAAATACGCACATAAGGGTTTGAAAATTTTCATGTGCGTTTTTGTATTTTTATGTTTTTATCATATGGGACTGTAGTTGTTTTATGCTGTTAACCGTTTTTTGATATAAACCTATAGTGCTCTTGAAAAGGTACGTACATAATGTACGAAACGTCGAGACGTAAATAAATATTGACGACACGATTGACATTTTCTGATATCTATTTGTGGATTGATCCTGTATGGTCCAAACTTGCAGCAAATATTCCATCTAGCAACATCATTAAACTAGGATTATCAGGTAAAAACTAAAAGAAATTGCAAATATTGTTATTTTTGTTATATTTGCAAAAATACTCGTATTTACGAAAAGTTGAACACGACGTAATTTCAAGATATATCTTTGATTTACAGATTGCATAAAGGAAAAAAATATTATCTTCCATACTCTATTTGTAGAATGACACTGAAAAAATTGAACTTTTGTTTTTTTCTAAAATTCAGAGTGTTTAACAAAAATCAAACCTGTACCATTTTTATAAGCGTACTTTGCTCTGTCCGAGAAATAATTCAAAAATTTGGAACAATTTACAAAAATGTTTGAAAATATTTAGGATTAAAATAGAACACAAAAAAATCAAAATATCCTTTTCAAATTCGCAGAGCCTCGAAAGTGCAAAGAACTAATTTTATGTTTGTTTATTTATACATTTCCCCGTTGATATATTTCCACTCAAACACTGTGTTAGAACAAATAACACATTAACAAATAAATGTATGAAATTGCATGTCTTAGTTTGAAACATTCGCGGATAAGACATTCCTGCACAATACCAATTATTATTTCTAATCACTGTATATGAATAAATCAAAGGCACAAATCAGCACAACAACAAAATTTCCCTATTCGCTCTGTCCTTTTTCTTCTCGGAATTTCTGAGTCAGTTCAGAGGTTTGGTCACCCTCCGAGAGAGCAGTGAATAATTGGAGTTTCCTGAATCCGGTTTACCATCTCCCGGTGAACGACCAGCCCATGCCTCTTTTTGCGAAAGGAACAAAGAGGAAGTAGGAATCATATACAGTCAATAACCTCGCACCTCCTGTTAAAGGAGTCAAGGACAGTTTTAATTTGATGCAACATTCATAATATAATGTTCACACACGTAACTGTGTGTGAACATTATATTATGAATGCATTGTACTTTCTCCGCCATTATTTGTAACCACATAAATAGTTTATTCTGAAGTACCATTCAGTAAATAAATAATTCTAGAATAGGGAAGGTGCATTAGAAATATTATCATGTGGCGTTGATTTCGTGATTTTTGATGAATTTTCCATCTTTCTAATATTATGTTGAAAACTTGAAAGGTTTCGACTGCCATTCATACTTATTGTTTGTACGAAGAACAGAAATCATAAATCAAAATTCTAAACATAAATTCCTCGTAAATTTAAAACAATGCAGTTATGTAAAAAGCGTCGTAGTGCTATACAGTTGAAGTAGTTCCCGTGAAACTTAATCTCTGCGATTCAAGAATATTATTGAATAAGACTTGAATTGTGTGGGGTGTTTATCAATTTGTATTTATTTATGTTTCGAAGACTTGCGATCCAAGCATTCATTTCTTTGTTCTATATTTTCTTTACAAAATACTGATGTTATAATTTTGTCGGTCATTTAAATGATAATGACTTACCCATCAACAAAAGAAACCTACTAAGTTGGCTTCAATCTTTCTTTTTTATGAGTGTTCTCACTTAGATTCTCTCAAATTTCAGTGATTTACTTTGAGTACTATTAAATATTCGTCAGTTCATTGCAGAAATTTCGATTGAATTTCATTTTGTGTATTCGTTTGTCGAATCGTGTTTTGCAGATTTAGACAATCGGGTCTTAGCCGAAAATACGAAAAGATTGAACAGAATTAAATTTCTTGGAAGAGCTTCAAATACACTTTAATGTAATTCATCACACTTCTATTCCGTTAAACCGGGAGTGATAGTTCAGTGTATCAACTGACGTCACTGCAGCGCCTCTTACCGGGAAGTCCTAGGCACGAGTCTTGAGGGCCGCAGGATCTTCGACACTAGCTTTCCAGCTAGGTCGAATTCAGTCGCTCTCTGGAGGAGAATTCTAGCGGCCGTCGGATCTGATCGGTAGTTTTCTGTGGTTTCTCCGATCAACACCAGGCGGATGCCGGAGCAGTACCCTAACAATCAGACTACGGACCGCGCGCGATCTTTCTTTCCTCTTCCTTATCCTATCCTCTCCCCTCACACACACAGACACACACACACACACACACACTTACACTAACTTGCACTACACTACCATACATGCCGGAAGACCGGCCGGGGACTTAGAACTTGTCCCGGCAAGGACGGTGCCCCGCTGGTGGGAGAGTCCTGGTTAGGGGGAAACCCCACTAGCCGACGGTAGGTCGGCGCCGGATCTCGCCATCCAGCGGGGAAAGATCACCGCCATCTCCCGAGTTAAAACATGCACTACACTTACGGGACTAATGATCTACTCTGTTGACGCGCCCGGAATCACTAACCAACCAACTAACCAAAATATATCCTTCAATTTCATTAATGATAATTTCTGCTATTACATTTGTTACTGCAAAATGTTTGATGTCAAGTATAAGTTATTACGAGTTCTCTAGACCGTGACAAAGTGCTGTTCATTAAGAAACTGACAAACGACCGGGCGGTTTCTCAGAGTTTCCGCCGGTGTGTAAAGAGTCTCTTAAAATACTCGAAGTACGTTGCAAGGAGAGTCAGAATAGCCAAGTCATGAAAGCTGCAAGGTGGAGGTACTGACTTCCTCGTACTTGTTTGAAGTTATTTTCATAAAAATGAGAGATATATTAGACAATTTCTTGCGAAACAACAAATACTGGAGCATGAACATATGTTTTATTTAAAGTTTACTCCAGTGGTTGGCAAATGTTTGAGAAGGAAAATATCTCGAAGATCGGTTTTCACAGGAAACATTTTGTTTATCAGTTTGGTAGATTCATGGGAGTTTTTTAATTTTGTATAAGTGAATATATTAGAAACGTTATTCAGATAGAGTACGGAACTGAAATAAGTGTTGAGGGTGACCGGAATAGCAATATTTTGCAAGAACTCACATTGAGTTTCTAAATATTTTTTGAAAATTATATCAGAAGAATATATATTTAAGAACCTATTTTCACAAGTCTTCTTTTAATGAATCCATTATCGAAATGAGCCACATTTGTTTAACAGCTTAACATCTCGTGTATTCCTAGTTTCAAATAGTACCGTTAGATTCGTGTACGAACTCCATTTCGGGTAGTTTCTTGAACGAGAAATTCCCAGCTGATGTAACAAATTTGAACAGTGCTAGAATGTAACATCTCGATCAAGATGAAAAGAATGTTGCTTGATAGCAGGTGCCAGTAGATAAGTGGCATGGGATCATTTTTTCACTCTCCCGTAGCTTGGCACCGAGGAGCAAGTCTCATTTGATGAATCATCCCAACCTGTTGCACGTCTGTCGCCGCTGACTTGCGAGTTGCAGTGAGCTGTGACAGTTCCACGATCGGCGCATGGTCAGCTGGTCAAAAATATTTTTCCCCGAGGTGCATAGTTTGAGGGGGTCTTTTCACCATGCTCAGTGAGTGTGTGATTTCGTGAGTATTGATACCGGGCATGTCAACTACTCTCATTATTTCCGTAAGTGTAGTGCAGGAAAGTGTCATTATCATCCGGCGCCGCCCTATATGTCGGCTTTCAGGATTTTTTTCTGCAAGTATTTGCTCCAGCTGGGCACAATCCGAGCTGGAACGTCCGCGGTACTATAGTTCACAAGGGGAGATGAGGGGACAACAATGAGATAGGAAATATCGCCCGCAATCCGCTGCCTGTTTGCTAGGGTAACGCGCAGGCATCCGTCTGGCATTGATCAGAGGACCCATGGCAAACTACCGTTTGGAGCAGTCAGCCGTTAGGAACTTACCTCAGCCATTGATTTAATTCGATCCAATCAGCTATTGTCGAAAATCCACCACCGTCGGAACTTGAAGGGGAAGAGATAGCTCCCGGTGAACGATACTGCGGAGGCAACGATGTTGCCGCTGAACTATCAAACCAGAAGAGGTGGCTCAGTGCATCAACTGATGTCAGTGCAGTATCTCTGACCGGGAGGTACTAGGTTGGAGTCCTGACGGCTGCAGGATTTTCGACACTAGCTTTCAGCTAGGTGGAATTCAGTTGCTGTTCGGAGGAAAATTCTAGCGTCCGGCTGCTCTGATCGATAGTTTTCCGTGGTTTCTCCGATCAACACCAGGCGAGTGCCGGAGCAGTACCCTAACTAACGGGTCACGGACCGCGCACGATCTATGCTTCCTCTTCCTTGTCCTATTCTCTCCCCTTGCACACTCACACTAACATGCACTACACTACCACACTGCCGGAGACCGATGTGAGTTTAGAGCTTGTCCCGGCTGGCGCGGTGACTCGCTGGCGGGAGATTCTTGGATGCCCCTCAGACGCACAAGTAGCACCTCGAGCTGGCATCCAGATACGCCGGAACGCACCCCATTGGGGCCCCTCCCGGATTAAGCCTGTGTAGGGCAGACTTGCCAGTTCAGAGCTACTAGCTGTCCCGGCTAACACCGGAGTGTAATGAAGCGCTACACAGATTGCGCTGGGGCGAATCCTTACGCAATATCCCAGGAGTATCGATGTAGCCAAGTGCCCAACTAGAGGCCGTCCAATCCGAAGGCCAGATAGCTCGGGGCCCCCAATCCGTTTCCTCACTGCATCTACCTTGACGTTGTCGACGCATCCCTGGAATCTAGGCTACCTGAGGGTAGATTCATGTTCATTATCGGACTTTTATACGTGGGTTTGGGAGCAAGTCGCGCCCCCGATCCTGCCCAAAGGTCGGCGGGTAGGGCCCAACTGGTAGTTAACGGGCAACACTCATCTTAGCACCGCCTCTCACTGCACCAACCTTGGCGCTATCGAGTGAGTACCGACGGAAAACTCGGGTCCTGATGGACGTTTCCGCCTCCATCAAGAGCCACAGGCCTTTCGGCTGTCTTCCCCCTCTCCCGCCTGAGGAGCCAACGCCGGACAATTATCCTTCGATTTAAACGTTGTGGCACTTCAAGGTCTTGATCTGAAAGGAGAGGGGCACATTGTTATTCAATCAGACGTTCCAATTCCAAACATTTAATTGTGGGAATTCTGTTGTAGTGTTGTTGACGTTCTTATGAGAAGAAATAAAAGAGGTCATCTTCGTCAACATATTAGTTTTATTAAGATAGCCGGCTTTCGACGGCTTTGCCGTCATCGTCAGTCTCGCTGCTTTCGGTAAAAGTCGGTAGACTGTGCTTCTTCTCCAAACATTTAAGTCGTAAGGAAGCTCCCGGTTGGATGACAGTCGCACTCTCATTGAGTGTCATGTACAAAGTAAAACAACAACAGTTCTGTCCCCATAAGTTTATTTCAGTAAAGCCACAATCCAAATCAAGTCCGAAATACAAGCCAAGTTCCAGTCCGCCAGAAGAATACACTCACCGTAACACACGCACTTCAAACACCGAACTTACTACTATTGCTAGGCACTCGCTTGCTGCTCCAGAAATGTCCTACTGACTACTGCCCCGGGCGAGGCCCTATAAATACGCCCCGAAGCATCTGGGAGAGTCTCTTACTTCTCGCCTCCATGGCGGGGTATCGAGGGGAATTGCCCCTCCTGTGACCGCTTAGCCGACACGGCCCGGTGACCCCGGACAAGCGCCGCCGCTTGCCCTGCTCCTGGTGGCGTCTTCCCGTACTCCTCATTTCTCGACTGGCCGCGCCCCCGGCGCAACTCTGCAGCGGCCACAGTGGGTCGCAACTATGTTGGCCGCTACAGTGTGCTCACCACGTGGGCACAAATGCTGTTATACACAGCATTGAGCTCGTGACCTTCCAGTGCCAGAGTGTTTAAAGGCGAGTGGAGGGTGGAGTGGCGAGGTGTGCGTGCTGGGCGCAGGGAGCGCGGAGGCGCTGTCGGCGGCGGCGGCGCTGCTGGGGGTGGAGGAGTCTGCGCTGGAGGCGCTCATGACGAGCGCGCTGGTGGCGGCGGCGGCGGCGGCGACGCCGGGCACCCCCGCGCGCCGCCGCACGGCGTACCGCCGCCTGCTGGCGACGGCCGAGGCGTGCGCGGCGCGGCGCGACTGCCTGCTGCGCTTCCTGTACGAGCGCGCCTTCCTCTGGGTGGTGGGGCAGGCCAACGCCCGCCTCGCGCCCGTGCGCCCGGGGCCCGAGATCGGTGAGGCACATGAAACACTTCGCTTGGTTAGTGCTTCCAGACGCGACAACAGCTTAGGTCATTAGTCACGTAAGTGTAGTGCGTGTTTTTCATCGGGAGATGGCGGTGATCTTCCCTCGCTGGATGGCGAGATCCGGCGCCGACCTACCGTCGGCTCGCGGGGTTTCCCCCTAACCAGGGCTCTCCCACCAGCGGGGCATCGCCCCAGCCGGGACAAGCTCTAAGCTCCCGACCGGTCTCCCGGAATATATGGTAGTGTAGTGCATGTTAGTGTAAGTGTGTGTGTAAGAGGAGAGGATAGGACAAGGAAGAGAAAGGACAGATCGCGCGCGGTCCGTGGCCCGTTTGGTAGGGTACTGCTCCGGCATTCTCCTGGTGTTGATCGGAGAAACCATGGGAAACTACCGGTCAGAGCAGCCGTCCGCTAGAATTCTCCTCCAGACAGCGACCGAATTCGACCTACCTGAAAAGATAGTATCGATAATCCTGCCTCCGTGAGGACTCGAACCTAGGACCTCCCGGTCAGAGGTGCTGCAGTGACATTTGTTGATGCACTGAGCTCCCGGTGAAACAGTTATGTGGGGTTGGGTAAAGGGAAAAGTGCCACTTTTTTGTGAAGGTGAAGATTGGGTACTTACAGAGTTATATATGACAAAGTCTGTGGTCTACCTCAGAAATCTACAATGAAAACATACTAAAAATAGTACAATTTAATCTGCTTTACAATTATCACGCGAAATGTTATTTCCATTTTTCTCAAACTAACTTTTACGTCTCAATTCCCATACCAGAACACTCTCGCATTTTTCAGGAAGGGAAAGTATTCACATTCAGTCTCACAGTTTAAAATGGGATCCACCTGTTTTGAATTCCCTTTAATGTACGAGAAACGCAATTTTTGGACAATATTTGGAAGCATGAATGAAAAGTTTCTTAAGAAAACAAACGGAAATGGAGATACGTCAGTTTGATATTAAGCTCTTCAACTAGAGAAGAAGTGGGAATTTAACAGCATCATACTTCATCTTCTGATTCCTACCGAACGGTTCTATCGTGTAATTCAAGTATCTTCCCACTTTATCGTGTCACCTTACTGTCTTTTCCTTGGGTTATTGCTACAGAGTTCTGAAAATTTATTTCAGAAGTAATGTTTTGCACATCAACTATTCCTTAATAAAGTGCAGTTTCTTTATCGTCTTCAGAATTTGACTGATTATTTAATGTTGCCGGGCGCGTCAGCCATTAGTCCCATAGGAGTAGTGCATGTTGTATCCCGAGAGGTGGCAGTGTTCCTACGCCCAATGGCGCTGACCCATATGTGGGCTAGCGGGGAACCTTCCAGGAGAAGCTCTAAGCTCCTTACAGTTGTAGCGGTGAAGTGCATGTAAATGTAAGGGCGAGTGTTTAAGGGGAGATAAGGTGACAAGGCTGGGAGAGAAAGATTATTTGCGGTCCATGGGCAACTTGTTAAGGTACTCACTTGGCACTGGATTGGAGATATCTCTCAAAACTACCGATCAGAGCAGCTAGCCGCTAGAGTTGTACTCCAGACAGTGATTTTGGTTGCTATCTAGGTAATGTCGAAAATCTGCTATCATCCAAACTCGAACCCCAAGTCCTTCCGATAGGCGACGATCCAACTGGAACGGTTTCAATAATTTGTAGATCTCGTCTGATTGAGGGCTTCCGTTGTGTTCGTTTCTTCAGAAGTAGTTTCAGTTAATGTCAGAAAAATTAATTATGACTTCTGACGTACCTTTCCCTTTCTCTTCGGAAGCGAATGATCTCTGGAGCCTTACTATATCCTTAGCTAAAGGAATTTGCTTTGTTGTTGAAATACACGTTAGCTACTTAGTACGCTGCAAATGATCCCAGAAAAAATCCACATGAGAGTGAAAGGGTGAATGTTGAGGGAAATTTATGGGTTAATGAGCGAACGTAAGTCGATGAGGGTACATTCATATTAGTGAATGTCCGTCATTGTGAGGAAATTTGCTAGGATCATTAAGTTAGATATTTTTATTTTACTTTTATGTCTAAGATCAGAACTTTTCACGTACTTACATTTCTATTTGTACTGCACGAAAGTGGTTCCTCTTTCTGGCAGATTTATTGATGGCATCTAGCTGCACATTTACTTACTACATATAGATACATATTATGTTATTGAGATTTATAAATGAATTGTCTTGCATATTCTTGTAGTGTTTCAAAATTACTCGAAACTCCGAACTCCGTTTTAATCGAGCACGCATAATACTATTAGGAATACTGTAAATATATTAGGTTTCGGATTTTTAAATGCTGTTGTGAGAGTCACGTATGGTATAGATTGAGTGGTTAAGTGCTGCGTAGGATACCACGAGTCCGTTTTGAGGAAGTCTGACTTAAATATTACGAGAAGAATAGTTTCTTTCTAATCATTAATATCGAAATGAAAACTACCCACCAATTACACATGTCTGCGAAATTGAAGTCTTTGAAAAATACAAGAGTATTTGAAAATAGTTAAATTTTTATGAGTAAAATTGATTTTTTCAAGAAAACGTGAAGCGATAGCATTTCTTATTATTATATTTTGATTTAGCACAATAAACCCTTAAAGTTCTTCTATCAAGTCCCTTGTATTTTTTTTCATTGTAGGCCTGCGTTGTCAGTGCATCGTATTTACAATGCACTGACAAGGCAGGCCTGCAATGAAAAACATGCCAGAAATACAAAAAAACACATTATCATTACAAATAAATTGCATTTCTGTTGAGTCGTTAGCTAGGTTTTGAGCCTCGGCGGTGGCAGGATTTTCGACACTGAGTACCTCGAAATCAGCGGATCTGGATGGGAATTCTAGCGGCCGGCTGCTCTGATCGGACATTAGACGGTTTTTTCCGTGGTACCTCCGATCAGTACCAGACGAATGTTGCATCAGTCCGCTAAAAAACGGACCGCGCGCGATTTTTCCTTCCTCTTCCTTGTCCTATCGTCACCTCTTGGTTACATACACAGCCACACACTTAAAGCACGACACTACCAGACCGTGGAGCTTAGATCTCGTCCCGGCTGGGGCGGTGCCCCGCTGACGGGAGGCCCTGGATGCCACAAACACCGCAAGACGACATGAAGGTCGGCGCTGGATATCCCCATTCAGGAGGGGAAGAATACCGCCACCTTCCGTGATGAAACATATACTGCACTTACGGGCATGCGCTCGGCAACTTAAAAGAATCAATCAATCCGTCTTAAGTCGGTAATTCATAATAAGCTTTGTCTGAAGATGAGAATACTATATGTAATGTTTGGCGTATCACATTTCTACCTATGTGCTTGCACCTAGACTTAGTGGTAGGTTTTAGACAACTTTTTCTCAATTTCGGTGTGCGTAACTCGTAACTGACCAGTCACCTGTATTGGGGAGTTGCTCTTCACCGTTTCCCGTTTAACTCCACCCCCACTTCCCGAGCCTCCGAGCGTGAAGGCAACCTCCGCGGAGAGCGGTGCCCCTCGCGCTACCGGATAACGTTCTGTTGCGCGCCTCAGCGTTGTCTGCCCGGCCTCGGCCTCGGCGCCCAAAACCAAACCCAATCCAACCATTTCCAAAATTAACGGCTAATTAAGTGCCCTACTCCTGAAATTTGGGCTCTTGTGGATTCCCAAAATCGTAGGTGCTGCTAGCTTTAGTCTAAAACTAGGACCATTCACCTAGAAAAGATAACAGCATAATTGAAAGCTAACGAAAATGCATTCAAAATTAAAGACCAATTAAAGGCTGCAGGGGGGGGGGGAAATGATGCACACCCTATTTCCTAAAAGGCAGGGTTGTACAAAGAAAAAAAGATAGATCTCAACCTACCATAAAAAATTCGCACCCCTACCTAACCTTTAAGCCCAATTTTAGACTATAGGGAAATATTTATCTAGGCTTTATCCCATATTTTAGGTTTGTTTAAAGTAAGACAAGTAATATTTATTCTTATACGCTTATACACTGGACTAATAATTTTTTTCGTACAGCGTAAAGTTAGCCTTAAATTTTGAATAAGGTGTCTATTTTTCTGACGTTTTTGAGTTTTCTTGAATACTAGCCTATAAGAACACATTTTAGTTTCCTTAGCTTCCAATTACGCGAAGTTGTAGTTTCTAGATGGACGTTGGTAGTTTTAGACTAAAGTTAGCAGCGGCCACGATCTTGGGACACCACGAGAGCCTAGAATTCGAGGATATGACACTTGATTCACCTTCGATTTTGGATTTGGTTCGGCTGCGTTTCGCTTTCGGGGCTGCTAGCTTTAGCCGGCGTGTCGCGTCGCAGGCGTGGTGGACCTGTTCGGCTTCGAGGCGCTGGAGCGCAACAGCCTGGAGCAGCTGTGCATCAACTACGCGGCGGAGCGGCTGCAGCTGGCGCTGCTACGCGCGCAGGAGGCCCGCGCGCGCGACGCCCCGGGGGCGGAGGCGGAGGCGGAGGCGGCGGTGGGGGCGGCGGAGGCGGCGGCGGCCGAGGCGGCGCAGCGCGTGCGCCTGCTGGACGGCGCCGTCTCCGTCTTCAGCGTCCTCGACCAGGTCAGCCACGCGCACGCCGCCGCTTCCATTGACTAGTGCCGCCGGGCGTGCCAACTACGAGAAAGGTCCTTAGTACCCCAAGTGGAGTGCATGATTTTGTCGCGCGAAGTGGTGGTGATTATCCCCCATTGGATAAAGAGATCCGGCGCCGACTTACAGTCTGATTGATTGATTCATTGATTGATTTTTTCTTGTTTCCGGGCGCGTCAACCGCTTTGGTCATTAGTTTCGTAAGTGTAGTGCATGTTTCTTCCTCGGGAGATGGCGGTGATCTTCCCCCGCTGGGTGGCAAGATCCGGCGCCGACCTACCGTCGGATAGCGGGGTTTTTCCAACCAGGTATCTCCCACCAGCGGGGCAACACGCCAGGTGGGACAAGCTCTAAGCTCCCGACCGGTCTCCCGGAATATGTGGTAGTGTAGTGCATGCCAGTGTAAGTGTGTGTGTAAGGGGAGAGGATACGACAAGGAAGAGGAAGGACAGATCGCGCGCGGTCCGTGGCCCGTTTGGTAGGGTACTGCTCCGGCATTCACCTGGTGTTGATCGGATAAACCACGGAAAACTACCGATCAGAGCAGCCGGACGCTAGAATTCTCCTCCAGACAGCAACTGAATTCGACCTAGCTGAAAAACTAGTGTCGAAAATCGTGCCGCCGTCAGGACTCGCACCTAGGACCTCCCGGTTAGAGGCGCTGCAGTGACATCAGTTGCTGCCCTGAGCCACCTCTTCTGGTTTTTGTCTTTGGAATCCTACGCAATTTATTACAGACACTACATTCTATCCAAAGGAATATTTCTATTAAGGCAGGTCCACGCATTTGGCATTCTTCGTGTAGCGATGAATGTAGTAGATCAGTAGCCCAATCCTGGGTAGCTGATATGTTGGCGAATGTTTGCTTCATGTGATGTGTACTGAAGAGCGACATGCGGTGGGTAGGGCGAGCACCGAATGTTCGTCGCTCGGTAAATACCCAACCCACACCCAAACCATCCACACTATTCGTGGTTCGGCGAGCAGTTGCTCGCTGATGGTCAAATTCCGAATTGGCGGAGCCCCCTTTGCGAACACATATTACGGCCAAAGACTGAAGCATGGCTGTTAGGAGTCCTCGCAGGGGGATATCGGTGACGCAGGTTGCCCCGATCTCTGGCGGACAATTGCACACGACCACCCGGATCCCGACGATACTTACGTCGTTTGCGTCAAGGTAGAGGCAGTGAGTGTGCGATTCTAAGCTCCGTATTCCTGGGACTCGCCCACCAGTTGGGTCCCTGGCGCTTCGACCTTTGAGCAGGATTGGGCGAAGGACCTAGGACGTTCTTCGGAATGCTCCGGATCCCACAAATAGAAGTCGGACGGTGGCAAAGATACCTCCTGTCAGTTTGCCTAGGTTCTGGCGGTACTCACGTCAATAGCCCTAAGGTGTAGGCAGTGAGAGGACGGGAAGGGGGCCCCAAGCCACCCGGCCATTAGTTCGGGAGGCCCCTTGAAGTGCTCTCGGCTTTATCGTGGCCGTGGCCCGATACTCGGGACAAAGAGGAGGGACTTGTGCCGGTGCATGTGATGGGCGCTTTGTTTAGATTCCGGTACTAGCCTGGATAGCAGGAGCCTTCAGCTGGCAGGGCGGCGCCAACCCACGCATTGTTTGAGGAGGTTGCCGTGAGAGCAAACTGGGTTCCGGTGGGAACCGGATACCAGCCTGTCGTCGTACTTGCGCGTCGGTGGGTGGGTGGGGATGCGGAGAAAGGCATGAAGCCAAAGGTGCCCACCCCGGGGATTTATGCCCCCTGGTAAGACAAGGTCATTGTGTACGGTTGTAGTCTACGCAGAGTCAAGACTGATATTAGGAGTAGCTGGTAAATTTGCACTTTTCCTAGTCGGTATGTATAAACCTGTATGATGGCTTACTTACAGTGTGCTGGCCAAAGTATGGTGATTGGGTGATTGCCCGAGTGTTATGCGTCTTCTGCGTTGGCTTTGGAAATTAAGCATTTCACTGACCAAAGGTCGTTTTGTATAAATCGCTAAGGCCGGACCCTCGCTGCCAATTCGGCAATGCGCAGCGAAGTGTCAACTGAGGTATAGAATGAAGGTAGCTGATATCGTGAAAAATGTAAATTTACAACATTCGCAATGGAACTTGAAAATACATTGTCTACTCGCTACTAGTCTTTTAAACTTCCCACCAGCAGTCTGATCCCTATTTATCGCACATAATTTTCTATTCCTCATCGCCGTTACATACTTCATCTACCCGCGGCTTCAGGTTTTTTTCAAACGTCCGTTCGTCTGTCGTCTTAGAACAACACTAGCACCTACGCGTAGTTTTTTTCCAAACTGAATAAACCAATGTCGATCTGGCCTCACTCCAAGATCTGCGATTTTGAAAAACATTAATTTTTGGCGGCATGGCATATTGCCTGAGAGCATTTCAAGGGAACCGCAGACACCGATAGTTAAAACCAGGTGTTTCGAAAAATTGTAAGAGTAGCGTATTTCTGTAAGTGAAGTTTGATAAGCCAAATAAATATCAACAGTTACTTTAGTTCTTTTAATTATTCCTTCATGAACATGAGAATATTAAAAATTGTTTCATTATACAAGAAGAAATTTATTTCGGAAACTTAGTACAAAGGATACTTGTTATTTCAAGGTAGTAATTAGAGCAGGATTTCCTCGCAAATGCATGTTTTTATTTAAGTTTCGAAGAGATTTCAAACTCTGTAAATTTCTTTCATGAAAAACGCGTTTAAAAATGCATACTTTTTCGGCGCATGTTTGCATGTTTTGATAGTCTTTTGGAGAAATACATGCATAATGCATGTTTGGACTTTTTCAAATAACACTGCATATTTAGACTTCAATCTAGCAAATTAAGTATTTTTTATTATTTCTCTGCATAATATGTGAATATTAAAACTGACGCTTATTTTGTATAAATAGTATCTCGATCTTAGATTCTGAGAGCACGCAGTTGTCTTTGGTGTTAATTGTTACATTACACATTTTAACCTTCTGGTTCCCTAATTGGATTTGTGACGCGAGTATACGTGCGGGGAGCAACGATCGCGAAATGAATAATCAACGCCATATGAAACGTCGCAAAGGATGCGGAAGATACACAAAGCCAAAACTCAATATCCTTTGATAGCTGACCAAGGGAGAGGAAAATAATGAAGACCATGCTCTCAGTCGGCTGGCGTGCAACAGAGGATTAACACACGTTTCTTAATTGTGAAGTTAAGTATAAAAAGGCTTCTTCAAGGACTTCGTGTGCAACTCTTCTCAAACAAAGGACTGGAAACAACGATTGTGTGGAGGATAGATGGAAATGTAATTTATTGCAATTGCTGTAATAAAGAAGTAAGTAGGTTACACTGTAAGAAATTATCAATTAAAAAATGTACCTACTGATGGTGTTTTCCTAGTCGAAAAGTTTGGTGCTAAAATCTAATATTGCTGCAGAAATTATTTAATTTGAAATACTGAAACTCAGAAAATGATAAAACAATGTGAATGAAATAAATATAAAACTAAAAATAAAACTTTAATTTTTCTCGAAGGGAAAAAAATTATTTCGGATAATATTAATAATTTGTTAGTAGTTTTGAGAATTTTCTGAAACTGGTTTGCAGAAACTAGTGGAGTCATTAATAATTGTGGAAAACATTAAAGTGTCTGAAATTAATTTTTGGAGATTGGGGTGAGATTGCTAAGAAGAAATTACATAAAGTGTAATATCATAACTTAAATAACATTAATAATACAAATCATAACTTGAAATTTCTCCAAAATGTGAAAAAACAATATTTGTGGTGAAAAATCGAAAAATACAGAATTTGGCCTTACATTGACTTAGATTTCGTCTTTGAAGTATGCTCCAATTACGTCTTGTGATGTAAAAGGACATTCAAAGACTTTTTTTGACAAAAGAATGAATTTGATACAGCAGTTTAGAAAATTTGTTAATTATTCACTTTTACAAAAGGCACTATAACTACAAATTTAAATAAAATAAAATTTATTGTGCATGTTTTGTCCATTTTTACCCTGCGTCGTGCATATTTGGCTATTTGATAGCGTATGGAAATTCTGTCTCTAGTAATGATTCAGCAAATGAGCAAGTCTTCTAGTAATTATTCGAGCAAAGCAATTATAGAGTGTATACATGTAAGTAAAAGTCCTTACTTATGCTCGTATTCATTTTTCTGTACTCTGAAATTAGAGAAATGTAAACGTTTGCTATTATTTTTTGTATGGAATACTTGCATATATTAGTACTTGTATTGTTTTATTTGTATGGAATGATTTTTTTTTTATTTCAGCAATCTTTGTTACATTCACGGATAAATTCTATTCTAAAACTGCCAATTTAAAAAATCGAAGATTGTAATTCATGCTGTTTTTTCAAAAAGCATACATTCTGAATTCTTGCCTGAACAGGTACTCGATACTTCTTTAATGATTCCAATTTCACAGACGAATCCCCAGACCCTGGTCACAGCTTATGAATTATTTTTTACATTGTGGATATTATGTGACACCCAACAATTGCAAAGACTCCACACTCCGATCTTTTTAAATCTGTGTTTAAGTTATTTTCTTAAAGACCACAAAAAAGATTCCGTTGATATCGGGGGCAACTCCGCTGTCGGTCGCTATTAACTTCAACTTCCGACGT
This sequence comes from Teleogryllus occipitalis, assembly GCA_011170035.1. Taxonomy (NCBI): domain Eukaryota; kingdom Metazoa; phylum Arthropoda; class Insecta; order Orthoptera; family Gryllidae; genus Teleogryllus; species Teleogryllus occipitalis. The sequence continues at coordinate 105,669 of BLKR01004101.1, forward strand.
GAATATGGTGGCTACTGTACTCCGGAAGGCTCTTGAAATTTTTCTAACTTCTCCCCTGGCTATTTTTTTAACTTCGTGGTGACTAGCTCACATAAGGCGGTATTTCAGGAAAGCGCATTGCAGAGGCTGATTTCTCGAAAAACAATAAGCACAAATTAAAAGATTACTTCTTTTTAATTAAAGTAACTTTCGTGTTATCTTTTACAACACAACTACAAAGAAAACAACAGTGCGAAAAGAAAAATTCTGTAAAACCCACGAACTGAACAACAATACACACAATATAATAATAATAATTTAAATCACTATAGAAAAAAGAAGTAAAAAACTTCTTTGCTCAAACAGTGTTTGCTTAACCGTTAACTTAACGATAAATTTCTTATACAAACTTCTCTTAATCGTATCTCGTGTGTTTTTCTCTTTCTTGCTTTTACAATTCCTTCAACCGATTCATTCCGTCCCGCTCCTTTGATGCTTCCAATGCCCGTTGCTCCCCGACCTCGCCTTTGCGTCTCGCCACCGTGACGGGGCTGGCTGGCAGTGGCGTGCCAGCTCGACCTTGACGCTCTCCTCCCTGCAGCAGTGCGGAGGCCGGTGAAGAGCAACCCTTCTCAGTTAGTGCTTTTACCAACACACGGCGAACCGAGCTTCTATTACTTTTTATGTATGTAGTTTGCGACAGTGAACGCACTGAAAGCATCAAATTTGCAACAGTATCGAGTCCTTTTTTCACCCTGTTCTTTAGGAAGACAGCTTCTTGCTCATCTGCTCGGTTTTTCTTCTCAGCTGCGGTGCACCGTCGCTATTCTTCGATTTATTTAACGTGGCGCCTCAAGGTCACGAGCTGGAAGGAGAGGTGCACATTGCCATCCCATTGGCTCTGGCAGAATATTGTATTAAACATGAGTCGAGATTACGTCATTCATTGAAGGAAAATTATAAACAAAAGATAATAAAAGCTATGATAGAATAATAGTCTAAATTCCCTAACAAAAAGCTGAAATAAAAGAGAGAAAGTACATTTGCATTTAGTTATCGTTATGCAGCACGTGTTACTCTCAGAATATATTTTATATTTATGTGCTTTACACAATTAAATAATTAGTATACGCTGAAATATTTACCTACTAATAATTGGAGGTATTCTGCAATGTAATATTCTGTAGAATCGCATTCGTTATAGCATGCTCTGCTGTCAGAATACTTATTTTTCTCTTCCACAGCGAACTGTTCATTCTCTATCGAGTCGTATTCACACGGAATGACTTCTTGTAATGGCTCTCATAGTACGAAGGTAGGGCTTCTTCTGTTTTAATTGGCGGAGGCGACACCGTTCGAGTCAAATATACTTCTTTTACCGTTTACGACGGTTGGAAGTACGCTCTTGTATTCTCTACTCTGGTGTTCTCGTCGCGAATGTCCGTGACTGGCCACACCTCACACTTCGAGTAGTTTATGAGTGCTCGAGTCATTCGGCTTCAGGCACTCTTTTAATAACTGAAAACCCGGAAGATGGTAGAGCGATGATATTACTGCAGGGAAGGTAGGAAACCTGTGAGGAAGATTATTGTACATTCGAGCTAAACGTCCTCGCCGGTGAGACCAGCACTCCGAGACCGCAAAGTCCGAGAGGGCCAATTCCGGCTTAGTTCTTAATGAGAACGAACGACACGGATACTGGGCTGTTATGGGGCTGCGCTCTCCGCCTGGGTGAACTGTGTAACAAAGTAGTGTGGCATGCTTCACGACAAAAATGAATTAAAATGCGACGATCACTTTGCACGTTGGCACATTGAAAACCTCTGCATAGTTGTACTTAAAAATGAGCGAACACGGAAGTTACGTCCTTTTTTAAAAATATATTTTAAATTACTTAATATTATTATGAAAATTAAATAAAATTCTGCATTAGATTGATTGATTGATTTTTTCGTGTTTTCGGGCACGTCAACTGCTTGGGTCATTAGTCCCGTTAGTGTAGTGTATGTTTTTCTCGGGAGATGGCGGTGATTTTCCCCCGCTGCATGGTGATATCCGGCGCCGACCTACCGTCGGCTAGTGGGGTTTCCCCCTAACCAGGACTCTCCCACCAGCGGGGCACTGCCCCAGCCGGGACAAGCTCTAAGGTCCCGACCGGTCTCCCGAAATATGTGGTAGTGTAGTGTATGTTAGTGTAAGTGTGTGTGTAAGGGGAGAGGATAGGATAAGGAAGAGGAAGGACAGATCGCGCGTGGTCCGTGGCCCGTTTGTTAGAGTACTGCTTCGACATTCGCCTGGTGTTGATCGGAGAAACCACGGAAAACTACCGATCAGAGCAGCCGGCCGCTAGAATTCTCCTCCAGGCAGCGACTGAATTCGACCTAGCTGAAAAGCTAATGTCGAAAATCCTGCCGCGGTCAGGACTCGAACCTAGGACCTCCCGGTCAGAGGCGCTGCAGTGTTCTGCATTAGATTATTTCCTCCTTTCCAAGAGAGCACTTGGTGCTCCTCACATCGAAAGACACCGGAAGTAGTAGCAAACTGCATACAGTGCACGCTGGGCCGGTGCTGCCCAAAACAGACGGGAAAGAGAGGTACCGATAGTTCCGATCCTTGACAGATTTCACAGGCATTGCAGGAACACGTTCTCCCTCCGAGTCATCGACAGCAAAGTAGCGAGAACGATCGATAAGCGTTTTGTCCCACTCTAGTGAGTATGTTAATAGACTATGCGAATGTTTGCTTTGGCCCAATACGTTAACAGACGCAGGGTTTAAGTTAGGATGAACGAAAAAGTTCCATTAGCAACTCGGTTAGTGAAATATTGTGTTGCAATAGAAAAGTTCACATTAGGAAATAAAATTACATTAGGAATTAGTATTGAAAGTCGTGTTCAGTTTGTCGTTGTGTTATCAATATTAACGAATACTCTTGAGTCAAATATAAATTTCAACTTTGAATATAATGCATTTTAGAGGCGTTCATTATCTACATTAGGTGAGTGTCCGAAAACTGCCGAAGACGCCTCATCCAAGGGAGACAAATCTAGGGCTAATGATTCGTTGCGTCATTCACACAGATGTTTTTGGCGCCACGACCTCCAGTTTTAAGAGCGCAGAGCTTGACCTGAAGAATAAGTGGCTTACCTAAGCTATACGCCAATTGTCTGAACATGGAAGGGAAAGCACTGTTTCTTCACTCTTACAATGTACAAAACTAACAGTAAATCTTGCATGTTCCATCCAGACAAGTAATGATTCTGTTAGTAAAACTAGTCGCTAAGATGTAAACAAACGCAAGACATAGCGTTAGAATGATAGCTAGCAAAAATAGCACGTCTTGCCATGAATAATGAAGCCGCGTAAGAAAGCCAGATAATAAGACGAGGAACATATGGATGACAGACGTTCGAATGAATAGACATCGTCGTCTAGGGTACAAAAAGCTTTTCTTGAGCAAGAAGGAGCGCTCCGAGAGAGCGAGACTCGGGAGAAGGCAACGACCTCTGTGCGCGGGGCGCCAGCGGCAGCGGCGGCGGCGGCGGCAGCTGCATGGCAATGAACGGGAGGAAGCAGGTGCGTCACGCTTCTTGAAGACGCGAGCGCGTCCCACTTACCAGGTCACGCACGATGGCAAGACGTCTAATAATAGAAGCTGGTGGTTGCGTGTAGGTACGCAGTTGCGTGGGCGCGCGTGCCCGCCCGCCCGCCTGCCCACCCACCCACCCGCCCGCCACCCACCGCCCCCACCGCCCGCCCGCCCGCCTCCCCGGCCGCCCGGACGCTTGCCCGCCCGCTTGCCCGCCCGCTTGCCCGCCCGCTTGCCCGCTCGCTTGCCCGCCCGCTTGCCCGCCCGCTTGCCCGCCCGCTTGCCCGCCCGCTTGCCCGCCCGCTTGCCCGCCCGCTTGCCCGCCCGCTTGCCCGCCCGCTTGCCCGCCCGCTTGCCCGCCCGCTTGCCCGCCCGCTTGCCCGCCCGCTTGCCCGCCCGCTTGCCCGCCCGCTTGCCCGCCCGCTTGCCCGCCCGCCCGCCCGCTTGCCCGCCCGCTTGCCCGCCCGCTTGCCCGCCCGCTTGCCCGCCCGCTTGCCCGCCCGCTTGCCCGCCCGCTTGCCCGCCCGCTTGCCCGCCCGCTTCTGCCCGCCCGCTTGCGCGCCCGCTTGCCCGCCCGCTTGCCCGCCCGCTTGCCCGCCCGCTTGCTCGCCCGCTTGCACGGCCGCTTGTCCGGCCGCTTGCCCAGCCGCTTGCCCGCCCGCTTGCCCGGCCGCTTGCCCGCCCGCTTGCCCGGCCGCTTGCCCGGCCGCTTGCCCGGCCGCTTGCCCGCCCGCTTGCCCGCCCGCTTGCCCGCCCGCTTGCCCGCCCGCTTGCCTGCCCGCTTGCCCGCCCGCTTGCTCGCCCGCTTGCACGGCCGCTTGCCCGGCCGCTTGCCCAGCCGCTTGCCCGCCCGCTTGCCAGGCCGCTTGCCCGCCCGCTTGCCCGCCCGCTTGCCCGCCCGCTTGCCCGCCCGCTTGCCCGCCCGCTTGCCCGCCCGCTTGCCCGCCCGCTTGCCCGCCCGCTTGCCCGCCCGCTTGCCCGCCCGCTTGCCCGCCCGCTTGCCCGCCCGCTTGCCCGCCCGCTTGCCCGCAGTCTGTCCGTCGGCCCGCCCGTAGGGTGTCGGACCGTCGAAGGGGCGGCGGCGCGACGGGGCACCGCCCACCCGCCGCCATCGGCGTGGGGCGCGAAGAGTTCGAGGAGGCACCTCAGGGGCCGCACGGTCGCACCGCGCGCGGCTTGTGGGCGGCGTTTTATGTTTCCGGGCGCGCCGCGGGGAGCGCGGGCGGCGGCGACGGCGGTGCGGGGGCGTCCCCGCGCGCCGGAAGGGCCCACGGCGGCGGCGGCGGCGGACCAGGACAAGGAGGGGGCGGGGGGAAGAGGCCGGTTTCCGGCGACCGCGCCTCCGCCCGCGACAGCGTCGCCCTTGTTCTCGCCCGCCTCCGCCGCCCGCCCCCACCCTCCCCCACCCTCCCCACGCCCCCGCCCCCGCGCTCCGCCCTGGCGCGCGCGCACAAAGTCTTGGCGCCGCCCCGCGCCGCAGCCACCGCGGCCCGTCAGCGCTTACTCGTGAGTACAACGGCTTAGGTGGCTCAGGGCATCAATTGAAGGGCTCAGGAGTAAAAGATCGTAACCCTCAAAGTTATAGTTTTTGCGATATTAAAATTTCGTACGCTTCCATCTGCTGACCATTCGCTGTGATTCTCAATTAGTTCAAATTATGGCACATAGTTGCCCCCGGCTGTTACTTTGATTACCCCACTAAAGCTCCTTCCAGCAAAACGGATTACTTGCTTATATGTTATAAACGTTTCCATGTGGTTACCATGTTTTACACCCGGGCCCTTCAATTGATGTCACTGCGGTGCCTCTGACCGGGAGGTGCCAGGGTTCTACTCCTGACGGTGGTAGAATTTTCGACAGTAGCTACGTCGAGTTCAGCGGCTGTCTGGAGGAGAATTGTAGAGGCCGGCTGCTCGATTGGTAGTTTTCCATGGTTTCTCTCGCCAGCTGCTTGATTGGTAGTTTTCCATTTTTTTATAAATATAAATATTGTGTTAGTTTCATTATTAACTGGAGAGTTTATTTTGTTCCGTTAAAAATAAACACATCGTTTATTTCTCTACTAAAAGTTATAAATTAAGTTGGTGTTTACGAAAAACACATACCACAGTTCTTTAGTTCATATTTACTCACTGATCTATCTTCACACTGTTCACTTCTGCAATATTTATGTAGATGTCACTTATCCCGTCCACTGCACTACCTTTCACTCCAGTGCCCGGGACACAGCTCAGACTGGACTGTCTACCCAGCGAACTCATGTTTGCAGCTTCGTATACGCACGGAAAGGTCAATGCACGTCTACATCACTGAGATCGTTCTTACCCTTTACGGGCATATATGGCCAATCCTGCAACATAAATAGATAAGCAGAGGGTGAGTATGACTTAAGCTAGATTGGCGCGCATTGCGTGGGCAGAAATGCAAAGCTGATGTTTCAAGTCTCATTGCGCTGTTTCAGTGTTATTACTCCAAGTGCTTGGTTCGCTTATACTTCGCTCATTGGTCGGGTTGGTATGAAGCGATCTCGGAAATGAGTTTTCCGAATTAGCTGCTTTTTAGAAAAATTTAGTTTCAATCGTTTATATGTGATCAATGAGCCATGGCATTGATAATTCGCGGTGCAATCCCGCTGTAGGGAAGGTACCTACAACGCAAAGCGCGGCCCTGAAGCATTCGTTTCTGTTTGGCGGCCGCGAGGGCAGCGGATTTGTACCTGGCAGGCGCCGAGCGCGGAAGTTTCCAGAATCTTGCGTCAGTTTTGTTCGGAACTCGCCAACGCTCCGGACCCCCGGAGTTGGGGCCGTCCCCTTCAACGCCCGGGACGCAGCGGGTGCCGACGGCCAAGCAAGGTGATGTAAATTTTGTTAAAATATCATAAAATAATTAAGTACTAAGTAAGACGCATATCATAAGCTGGATAAGGGACTCTTCGGTGTCAACAGAAGTGCAATGCTGCTGCAACAACAAAGCTACTACTACTAATAGTAATAATAATAATAATAATAATAATAATAATAATAATAATAATAATAATAATAATAATAATAATAATAATTTTACTTTAGTAAATTCTGATTCGGTACCAACCAATTATGCTAGTATCAATACTGACAATTCGTTAATATCGACATGCCGCTCCCAAATGTCAAATCAATTCAAGTATCGCAAATTTCCTGTATATATCTTCCTTTTTCGCTTAGTGTATTTATAGTCTTCTTGGCTAGTCAAGATCATTGAAATTATTGTAAATTGTGTTTCAGGAGACACACCGCAAGAACTCATTCGTATCCTCTCAAATAGAAATTGCCATAGATTTCCATTCTCTTTATAAAATAAATAATATAATTAGCTGCAATAGTCACGTCGGTCATTTGAGAAACTTTCATTTCATCATTTAATACCCGTGTTAATACTTAAATTAATTATTCATTCATTGGAATTGGGAGTTTTTCTTGAATTACAGAAGCAACCTTTTAAATACAACTTATAATGAATTTTCTGCTTGGAAGAAAAGGAAGGCGGAAAATATATTGACTTTACTCTTCAAATTTATTTAGTATCTTTTTCCCTCTTTAGTCGTTCAAGTTCTCTTTCGAAATAATAGTTCAACGACCTTTCCCTTTTTTCTGACACCTTTTCTGTTGTTTTTTTTGTTGTTGCAAACGTACTCTTACGATGTATGTTGATTGGCGCTGGTGTGTGGCATGTGTTGGCAAAGTGTGGCAAATTATCGTAGTTTTGTAGGGAAAAAGTTTTACTTAGGAGACGCATGCTAACTGAGCGGTTTCGCGTTCGCCTAGGAGTTTGTGGTGAGTTCTAATGAAATATCGCACGTCCTCACTTTTCACGGACCCCACGCTTCGTTCTCAGCATCAGAAAAAAAATCGGTGAAGCTCGTTCCGAAAAGATATTAGGGTAGATAGAATGGACGAAGTAGAAAAACGGGACTTCTGAGCTTTGTAACATTGATTGATTTCGCGTGGAAACATAGTATTTAGTTGACTTTTTCCAACTCCAATTCTTCCTTTCGTTCTTACCCTCTCTTATACGAGTACCTTCATTCCAGGTTATTATAGACGATACTGACCATTCAAAAGTATTGCTTTCAGGGATCTCTTATATGAGTTGACGTAGTAGACATTATTATTATTATTATTATTATTATTATTATTATTATTATTATTATTATTATTATTATCATACGTTTTCTCAGCAATTTTTGCTGGTAAAAATGCACCTTCCCCAAAGTTTTTACTGACCAGGCCTTCCGCCTACATCACGAGTGGATATTTTTTGGTCGCATTTAATTTCCAAACATGTTTTAATTCATAGGATAAGTTTTCATATTTCGAATTTTTTTCTATTTCTTTCTGTTTGTTGTTGTTGTGGGATAATGGTACTGCGATGTCTATTATTACTCCTTCTTTCTTCTTTTTATCTATAAGGAGAATATCTGGCCTATTGTAATCGACAGTTCGATCAGTTAAAACTAATCCCAGTACACTCCCTGTCCCAGTACAAAAGGGTGAAACTTATTTCCAGCACTGGAGGAGGGTTGTACTTATAGAATGGCGGCGTCGATTTATCCAATAATTTACGCTCTATTGCAATTGCCCTGTGCACGATTTTCGCAACTTGATTATGCTTTCCTAAGTAAGCACTGTCTGAGAGGGAAGAGCATGCAGCTGTGATGTGTTCTATAGTTTCTCGTACAGCTCCACACTTATTATTATTGTGGCATTCTGAAGTTATGTTTTTGTTTCATTATTATTTCAACATCTTGTATTTTAAGAATAATATTCCTCTTTTCTCACATTCCAATATTAGTTACCTCAACCGAGTTCGCGTCCTTTGTGTTCACTCTTCCCTTTTGTTTTCAATTTTCAGCCTAGTGGCTTCCGTTTTCTTCGCTTCACTGTTACTTCGCTGTTCTTGCTGGAAATTGCATCACATCTCGTAAAAATTCGTCATTGCATCATGATGCGCTGTTAGTTCGTGCGCTGACGTGTCAGGGTGTAGTATCTTATCTTTTGCTCGAAATAACTTTCAAAACTTTCGAATTGTGATTCGTTTCATCTGCCTTTGTTCCACAAACCCATTGTGTATGGCGGTACATGTTTATGACGATTCTAGAAGAAGACAACACTCGCACATTTTCTAGCTCTTTACGCTTTATTTTGACTGCTGCAACACTAGTGTTCGAAATGCTCTCTTCATGCGGGGAAAATAAATTAGAAAGTATACGAATACACAAAGACTAAAAAATTGTCTTGCATTTTTCCCCTTTTTCCTGGAAATAAATAAATCCTTACTTTGAATAATTATATTTGTATTTTATCACAATAACTATAACATCGAAGGGACAATTAGAGTGAAGTCCGATTTATTTACAAACACATCTTAAGTCATTCATTCTAAACATTTCATACCAGTATTACATATTTTTCTCTTGTTTGGTATTGATAATTTTAACACTTCTTATTACTTAACGTACACTATTATCAGCAATTTATCCTTTAAGAATTAAGCATCTTCAGAGATTTGAAGTGTCACTCTCTGGTTTTATATAATCTATATAATACACTGAGATCGCCTGTAATGTGGTAATTATTTGATTTCCTTTTTTAGAATGGCTCTCAAAAAGTGATTGGTTATTTTATTCACGCAGCTCGTGTCAGAAAGTGCATGTGACCGTGGACATTTGACTGTGAAATACAAGTCTAAAAAGTGCCCCTTGTTTGTACAAGCTATTAAAGGATATGATGCATTCCCTTCTCTTCATTTCCATTGTTGTCCTCGTGTTATTTCAAAGCCCGTTTCGAACCACGAATGACGCGAATACGCCAGCGTTGCCGTGAGCCTCTTCCCGGACTGGCCTCATCAAACGCTAGTTAGCGCCCGTGACGAGAGCCGCCGACTTTTCCTTGATGCTGAAGAATAACAAACGAATAAAGCCCTCTCCACCTCGAGTAATCCCCTCGTTTAGCCGCACGGCTGCTGCTGTTGATTTAGTCGTCCGTGAGAGGTGCGGTCCTTGAAACACTGCACGGGATCGAACCGAGGGCCCGCGAGATGTTTCCGGGTGCGTCTGACACCCGAATTCCCCTCCCGGAGAACATTGCTGTTAAATGCAGTGTTGCGAGATTATTGAAGAGTAATTTGAGATTGTTTTCACTTTTCTATTAATACATTTACTTAATGGGGGAAAATAAAAATATCCATTCAAATTTTGTTTATAGTCAATGATTCTATAGCATATATCAGAGACATCATTGAATACGATCACTTACTAAAATATAAAATCAAAATGCTTTCAGTTTCAAAATAAAAGAAAACATTTATTCGTAATAACAAGAGAAAAAATTGCCCAGTATTGTTTGCAAACTGAAAAGAACAATACAATATTTAATTAATATAACAATTTTCAAGAACTATATCTAAGTTTACCTTCTTCACCTTTCAAATAATCAAAGTCTTTTCTTTATGACCAATTCCATATGAACACTTCACTATCGGCACTACTAAATATTCTAGGTCATTTACTTTTCCGTACGATTGTCCCCAATCAAACACGCGGCCAATGTCTCATTGCATTCCTTACTTCCAAATTCTCCATTAAACCACGACACTTCGACTGAAATGTTCTGTCAATCATTTACGTCCTCATTCCAGAACGTCCATTTTCTATCTGGTTGTTGATTCCGTCCGTCTTCTTAAGTCGTGGCATCGAGAACATTGCCAAACTGTTTTTTGATCCCACTAGGCCGTGGATACACATATTATCTTGATGCCAAATGTGGACGAAATATCACCTCTAATTTCGACCCGTTACAAATATCTCCCAATTGTTGTGTGGAATTTCTCTTCAAAAGGTATCTCCTCAGAGAATGAGAGCTTTTTAAAATGGAAAGTGATAGAATCTGATTGAAGGTATTTCTTATTCCTCTTAAATAAACCTCTTAATAATTCTAAGCATATTGATTGTCTGTTAAAAATTGAAAAATTGTTCTGAATCAATGCATTCTATCATCCTACGTAACAAAATGCAACGCTATTGCGCATTATACTGTATTGGAATTTTATTAATAAATTGAAATATATTTTACACCTAAATTTTACAAGAATTGCAAACGCACGTTTATTATGTTTGTTTTCTTAGTAAAATTTTTTTGTCACTAAAATCATTCCCTATTTTTAGCTATTGCTTTTATTGTATCCATTTTCTCTCCACAGGCTGCATATTATCCCATTTTGGGGAAATGTTCTCATAAGCTGACAGTACTGTTATTTAAGTACGTTAGCTAATTGCAATGATAAAATTCACTTTTAAGTGAACTTCATGAAAATTTTATTCCCAAAGGCAAGTACGTCTGTTTGCCCTGCATGTTATACCAATGTGAGTGACATACTTACTCAACATTTCCGTGAATACGACTGTTCGTGTGTTCATTCGGAACATAGAACATTTGTTCCATTTGGACCGTAAGTGATGAAGACTGTTTCTCTTAAAATACTTAATTTTACATAAGGGTTTAGAGAGAAGAATAATATTGCGAATTTGGCAAGAAAATATTTGTCTTAGGATTGGTGTATCCAATCGTTTCATTGCAAAGGCGAATTGTAGGCAAATGGTAGTCGTAAAAGAGCCTTAAAAATGTAAAAAGCGCATAAATTTGTAAACGTCAAACATCGAAGGTATATGCCCAGACTCTCATTAAAATACTTAATGTTACAATTGGATTCATATTTGACCATTTATTGAAACACAATTTCCAAGTGGCATCCCAAATTCATTAATACTGATTGCAATTCGCAGAAAAGCTCGAAACTTGTAAAAAGTAATAATTTATAGTGTTATCTTACATTAATCCAATCTACAATTAATTGAGGGTTTAGTCTCTTGGAAGTTCTATCTGTGTTCTCCTTGAAACGCCCTTTCATATGTCCATGTGCTTACTACTGAACTATATAATTTTAATTTTAGCGCGTGTTTCAAGGAAATATAAATGTTGAGACGGAAAAACACGTCCGGGAAAGACATCACTGAAAGTAGCACGAGACGTCGCCTTTGAAGCCAAGGTTATTTTTTATGCTCAACTTTGAGTATGATACTGTAGAATGCTTATAAAATAACCGCAAACAAGAGCATGTGTACATTTAAAATACAAAATCTGTATGTATTTCATGCTATAGTAATAAAAAGTAGCATGTGATTTTCTTGCAGATACCACTGTATACACGGATTTAATTGACTGAATGTATTTCGTGTACGTATATGCGTGCATTCTCATGTTGAGAATGTTAGAATAAAAATGCAATCAATAAAATATATTTATCTATCTTTGGACAAATCGTGCAAAGTTACGTTTCCAAAGAACCATACAACATTGTTTAATTCACATCAATTATCCAATATTTGTACAAGAATTTTCGGCACTTCATTATAAATATTTTAAAATATTATATGTTGATACATTAGAATCTATTGTGTCAATAAACATTGCATTACCATTGAAATATAATTTTTTCTCAATCTGCTTTGTACTCCTTTATTGAAACCGAAAATCACAGGATATCGATGTGAAAAATAATATGCGAAAAACATCAAATTGATTTCCAGATTTGTCGCGGGTGCCCTTACAATAAGCGAATGAAAATTACTTCCATATTTTTTTGTGATGGTCTAGAGAGAATTACCTGATTCTGCACAATTTTACAGGCGTTCCGTTATACACTTGATATTAGAGAAATGCTATATTAAATCATAAACCTCGAATTAATCGCATTTATTATCAGGGAAAAACTTGAATAAATTTTAAAGAAGGTTTATTTGTTTGTTTGTATTTCCTTACAATTCAATAGTCTTATTCCGAACTTAATTAAATTGTGTTCACGTGACCTTCAAAACAAGAGCAAAGTTTCTGTTACTTATATCCCCCCTTTCCTCCCCCATATCATTAGAACAATATTTAAATATGCACTCTCCGTTTTTCGCCAATATCTCAAAAACTTTTTAAAAATGCAATTTTGATTTAAGCCAATCAATCACTAAAATTTCCTGCTAAATACCCGTTTGATTCAATTCAATAGCGCAATTAGGTTCAGAATAATTGCAGATCATAATTGTTACTGGACGTTTGTAAGGTCTATGCAAGAATGCATCTGTTTGCAGCTGCCCATAGTAACTGCGGTGGCAGCAATGTTGATCGTAACAAATATGGCAGGGATGAGGAGGGCCAGGTCAGGCGGGGTCAGGCAAGAATGATATCTGTGCTACGCCCATATTTGAATCATATACAGCTGCCCCTGACAGGACATCAGTGGTGTTATCCAATACGAAGCTTGCACGTCACTACAGTATGACAGAGGCAGCTGTAAATAAATCCAAGTGTGAACTTGGTTTTGTCTTACGTGGCAGTTGACATAAATCAGCTGTTGCGGTGTCATCCAATCGAGAGCTGAAACGACATTACGGTGAGGTCACTGTGGTGACGTTTTAGCTCCCAATTGGACGAAACCGTCAACAGCTGATGTACGTCGACTGCCACGTAAGAAAAAACCCAAGTGTAGGTGAGAGTGGCGCAGCGGCCGAAAGCCGTGCACAGCGACCTCCGCTCGGCTGCCTGGGCTCTTCGCTCGCGTGCCTCTTGACCCGGCACGGCCCCGTGGGAAGGGGCGCAGACGGGGCTGCCGTCGCCCGGGACGCGGCGGGGAATACCGACGTGGCGGGGCATACCGACGTGGCGGGGGCATTGGTTGGTCGTGACGTGGCGTGTCGGGGCGTGGCGGGGCGGGTCGTGGCGTGTCGGGGCGTGTCGGGGCGTGGCGTGGCGTGGCGGGGCGTGGCGGGGCCTGGCGGGGCGTGGCGGGGCGTGGCGGGGCGTGGCGGGGCGTGGCGGGGCGTGGCGGGGCGTGGCGGGGCGTGGCGGGGCGTGGCGGGGCGTGGCGTGGCGTGGCGGGGCGGGGCGGGGCGGGGCGGGGCGGGGCGGGGCGTGGCGAGGCGGGGTATGGCGATATAGAAGGATTTTCCTAAGAATATGCCAAAGTGACAGTTCGCTAAACAAATGAACATCACATGTTCAGAGAAGTATCCCTCCGCTGCGACAGCTCTTCAGCCACGCCTTCGTTCGTTCGTAAAGTGTTTATGGCTCCAGTGAAACATCCCTGTGCAGAAGTCTAAGAGTTTCGCTGCGGTATATGCACGTACGCGAGTCCGGGAAATATTTACATTTAATTATGTATATGAAAAATCTCTTAACATGCTCTCACAATGAGCAACAGAAAACTGCCACGAATGTAAATAGTAAGCTCTCAATCACAGCTCGACACACAATAGCCGGAAACACATGCACCAGTACGCATCTCACATTCAAGTCTCGGTTTTAAAATAAATATTCATCACACAAAAAGTAAATTCAATGTAATGTTTATAGAAAAAAGAATTTTTATAGAAGAGCACATAACACTTCACTTCCTAATTTCAATTATTTCTCGTGGCGCACTATATTTTTGTCGGACGAGGACATCACAAAAGGAAGCGTC